>JAHQIW010005646.1:0-142061 GCA_019055375.1 Parelaphostrongylus tenuis
ACTTTAAAGAAGATTCAGTAGAAATCTGCAGTAGCAAAGCCATAAGCCGCAGAACAGAAACGCCAAAATCAATGCTGCCAGCTATCATTAGCAAGATTTACGGGCGTACTGAAGCTTTGGACCACTCAAAAGTTCATCGCCGCCAGATTTACGCTTTAGCAGGACTGGACTCCTGCGCATATGGAATACTCAACGATTGTCATGTGTTAAGAATTATTCCCAAGCTTTTTCGTGCAGAAACATTCGCCAGTCAAAGTAGCCGGATCTCAACGCAATGGATCACTCCGTGTGCTCCATAATGGAAGAAATCTTGGCTACTCGCTTTACTACCGTAAACGCGCTCAAAATAGATTTAACACGCACTCGAGAAGAAATTACGGTGAATACGTGTGCAAGCATCGTTGGAGATTTTGGAGATTTTCGCAAGCAACTTCGCAAATTATGGAGATACATGGTCGATGGTTCAGTCTCTCACTCAGAGCTCACTAAGCCTTTTGTCATTTCGGTGTCGGGAAATTAGCACTAGACTTGTCAGCGAGGATAGACTGGCTTGCAAAATCCGTACGACACTGCAAGTCGTGTAAAAGCCAGATATGCATTTCATCAACTCAAACAGAGTAGAATAATCAAGCCATCTACATAATGCGTTCTCTCAAGGGGTTGACCAGTGCAAAGAGTTTATCCTTTGTCCTTTTATGATGTTATAATATAAACAACTATGCTGATTGATATGCAAACTCTGCATCTCGAGCGAAAATTGATCCTGTGTCTCACTTGTTGCCGCGGATTCGTGCTAATCATTGCGATACCAAGGCTCGATAATGCAATCGACCTTTCGACCTGCTTTTCAGCGACCACATTTTCAAAGCATACATCAAGGTTAAAAGGATCATAGAGCTGAAAAGGTGACCACGGAGTTGCCAAGCCCCAACCTTTTCTTCACTACATTCTTGATACTGCTGTAAGCTCACAGCCGTTTGCTCCCTCCGGCTCAACTTTCTGGGTAGTCATGCCAATTTTTCGACCCGATCCACCAGTAAACTGTCAACTTCTCGGTAACGTTACAAATGTAGACGTTACAACCAGGGATAGAGCATTACATATATATATATATACATCATATGTATGTAAAATGTATAAATATGCACATATATATATATACGTTGTAACGTCGAAAGAGTAGTGTCAAAACAGACGTCGGTAGTGCATTTGGTTAGCACGCGCCCCTGGAAAGGATGAAGTGAGGGTTGATTCTCGCCTAACGCCAAAGTTTGCACATCACTTAATATTATTGGGTTTTAGATTTTGATTCATTGTTAGCACATGTGAAGTGGGAATTATTGATGACATAACTGCTAACTCGCTACCTCTTATAGATCATAGAAAACAGTAAATTACTTAATATTCTTTATCACTGTCAAGTTTTCTCCAACATTTCCGTCATAATCCGTTAAATGATCGAATGAAACTATACAGGTTTGGCGAGGGATCCAATCTTCTGGTCAGCAGTCTAAGAGCAATGGTTGACAGGCTAAGCACTCAGGAGGATTTGGAAGAAGTGAAAGCGTTTCTCAGTGACAAAAAGGCCTGTTTTTCTTAGCATTACTAATGTTATTGGTTGTATCAGTGCTGATTTATCATTAATTATTATTCGGAGCTCTTCCTAGTCAGGCATCTTCACAACTCCTCAAAAGAAATCGTTATAGATTCTTAAGAATGTTCAAAGCCTTACTCGAGGTTGATACCCCAGGGCTATACACGCGTGTTTCGGAGCTCATCGCCCCTTCGTCAGTAGCCATGCCCCACACTAAGCTCTACACCGTAACAAGGCGGGAGGCGCATGTAGTGCCGGCACAGTGTACAGCAATACTGTGCCGTCACCACTTCTCAGTCGATGGATCTCGGTGTAGAACAAAACTGATCCATGGCATCGACTGGTTTAGAACCTCGCAATAAATAATCAATGGAAATTCTTAAGAATGCTCAGAGCCTTACCCGGGGTTGGTACTCCAGGGCCTATGCAGCATGTCTCAGAAGTCTCGCCCTCCTCTTCAGTAGCTCACGCCCCTCTCTAGAAATCTTTATGTTTGTACACTGTTTTATTTGTAACTTCATAGATATAAAATTCAAATTGTTTTGCGTAATTCTCACTTGTACTCAACGAAAATACTAAAAATGATATTAATAGGCCAAGTTTAATAAAGAGGCAATATAAATGGATGAATAACATGGGGAATGGTGAAAAGAATATTGGTAGTGTATCGAATGAAATAACAATTGTTTAGAGAATTTTTGGTTTTTTTTCTATTGCGGACTACAAGTCAGTATTCGACCCTATCTGCTGGACAAAAAGTTTTCACAAGAGTGTTTGTAATTATTCGGAAGCTCAAATCTCTCACTAGCTCGATAGGTGGCTGCTTTAAAAAAATTCTTTTTCTAATGCTTCAAGAGAGCGAAAATTTGTGTTTCACACAGGCGTTTTTCTCGTCAAGACAGAACTCATTCTTTAGCCCATCAGTAATCATTCGATAGCGTAGATTTGAAGATTCCAACGCTGTACTTATTTGTGAAAGACCGTTTCTTTGCAGTGTAGCAGGGAAGATAAAATTGATTTCCATACGCGAGCATGTGCATTTTTGCTAATCTTCGGGGTAGAGGGAGTTCCAGGGCGGTTGCGGTGATTTCAGTACGACCATCAATCGATTGGCGCTTTGGCGGGACACATGGAAGTGCGAGTTTTATCATTCATTTAGTTGTCTCTCCGCCTCGAAAGAAGCTCCAGATTGGACGTCTGACTCTGATACAGAATGATTTTCGCCACACGTTCATGTACTTTTCGTGCTTCCAGCGAAGTGATAGTAAGATTGCGCGGCCCATTTCAAGCATATTTTTTTTTGAGATGTATAGCGTTGTAAACGGGTGTTTTGAACAACATGCCATGTACCGCGCAAGGCGAAATTTAGGCTTTTAAAATTGCTAACACTCTTACGAAAAGTTCTTTTCCAGCGAATGTGGTCGTTTCTTCACTTGTTTCCGGCTAACAGAAAAAAGCCAGTTTTTGCATAAAACAAAAATCGGCAATTAGACAAATAACTACACACATACGGCCGACTATTTGACACATCACCGAGTCATTGATTTGTTCATTTTGATCGCAAACAGCGCCTCCACAGCGCCTGAAATCGTGTCATGACTATATATAAGAAAATCACTTCACTCTGATAAAGTTCAAGTTTAATTCGTGCATCTTTCAGTTGGAACTTGACAAACATCGTCTGGATCAGATATTTGATCAAATTGAACTGAATATCCAGTGGAGACGGCTTAACGAAGAGCCGCTACGGCTATGGCTTCATGACTGGGATGAGAAACGTCGAGTGGTTAATCGCCGACGGAGGCATCACTATCATCTTAGATAATAAACAATTTGTGTTATTTTTCACACTTTCGATCCTCGGCTGCCTTCTAGTCATCATAACTCGATTCCATCCTATTGACGTTACTGACATTCCGCTACATCCACAAACATTCTTATCTCAAAATGCTCGGTGCTGTGTTGGCTAGTCTCTATCTGATCAACAGTTGAGTTAGTTTTTTTTGAGGGAAATTTTTGATCTGCAAAACTTTAGACGTGTTTTTAGATGAATTTGTTCTTTTGGTGCAAGCTATAGCGTGTGATGATATTTCGATGCAAGTCGAGTTGTATCACATTCGGTGATATGGAGAAGTTCCTCCATTCTCCTTTTGGTCTCAGTTCTTTTTTCATAAATCTGGTTGCATTCTGCAAAATATGTAAATTGGAATCTTTGAAGGATAGCAAAATTTTTTTTTGCAAACACTGCCTTTTCATTTTTACTGGGTGTATAAAATATGATGCATTTTTATTTATATAACTTTTTACCCTCACTTTCTCCCTAAAAATTTGGCCGCACCGAACGAATGTTGAAGCTAAAAACGGCCCTCCTTCATATCGGTCGACTATGCTCGATATTCTTCCGTTGTTGACGTGTTTCTAACTATGTCCATGAGAATTTGTGTGTGTATGTGCTCCTGAAAAGTTGGTGAGTGTATCTGTAGATGTTGTGAGTTTCAAACGAATGTAGATGCGTACTATTTATGTGAATATATAAATCCTTGTAAGGTTTCAAATATGTAATCCTTTCACGTCAACATAACTCTTAGCGATTGAGGAGCTAGAAGATCAAACAAATTCCTATTTTCCAATCTGCCCCGCCCGTGGAATGATGTTATAGATATACCCATTAACGTAGAGTGATGTGCAAGATCTTTGCGTCAGTTAGGACTCGAACCCAGTTTCCAGTCTATCCGGGACGCATGCTCGAACCTTTGCACTACCGGCGCCTGTTTTCAAATCACTACTTCTATGTTACAACGCATCTATCTCCCCAGTTAACGGTATGGCACGGGTAGTTTCCTATCGACATTGATCCAGTCGCGCTGACAAACAATGTGTACACATGATCAAACAGATTTTCTTTTTATTTAACCGTTTCCAACGGTAGTATGATGTCATAAATATACCCACTGATGTAGAGAGCACGCGCCACCGGATAGGATGAAACATGGATTTCAGCCCCAGCTAACGCAAAAGCCTTACACAACACTCTACATTAATGGGTATTTCTATAAAATCATATCACCGCTAGAAGCGATTAACTAAAAGGGAATTTCGAGTGTTTTCTTGAGACCACGCCCAAATTTCAATAGGTCCCTTCATTATTATTTGAGTAAACATGTCATACGTTCGGTAAGGGCTCTTGTATATCCGATACACGTATTTCGACCTTACAGTCTCGTCAGCCCGGCAGAACCCGTCGTCTACAAAAGCCCTTACCAGAGCTACATAACTTGTTGGCCCAAAACATAACGAGGGGATCTCAAAAGGAATTATTTGATCATCTAATACCCAACGTTTGTAGGAGTGACTGGGTTCAGTGTCGACAGTGACTACCCGTGCCATACCGTAGATAGTAAAAAGCTAAGGATAAAGCTCTTGGCGTTAATCAATCCCTAAGGATGCACCATGCATTCGACTTAAACTTTTAATTTCGTCTGAGGTGATTGATATGCACATCTGGCCTTTACAATGACTCGCGGTGGCCTCCCGCTGAACCGAGTCAGTGCTGCTTATCCTCCCAGACAAGTCTAAGACCTGCCTGGTACCAATTTACCGACCCCGAAGCGATGGATGGCTTGGTGAGCCATGAGCGCGAGATCGAACCATTGACCTCGTGGGCGACACAGAGCACCTTTGACCACTGCGCCACATGCTCTCCCGTAGACAGTTATTGTATGAAAATCGAGAAAACTTATCTTGATTAGCTGACGCGAGGTTTGTAAATTAGTCGTAGAAGTTCGGCTGACGTTTCGGCGACCCGCCTTCTTCAGAGCCTGGGCGTATGTAGTATTAGTCTATTTGAATGATTTGGATGGTCTTATTTATATGCTGCCTAGGTCACAGATAAAACATCAAACGAAGAAAGGGCGCGAGATCTCGTGTGATTTTGACGCACTCGTCCTTCCGGTTCATTTAGGGATTTTGGGCGTTTATTCAAAATGCCTCAAGAGTTTTGAGCGTGGATGTTTTGATTCCTGCGCCAGGATTGTGACAGACACATCAAAATCCTTGTTGTTGTGTTTTTGTGCTCTATGTAAACCTAAAGGTTTGGTTTTATCTACTTTAGATTTACTATCTAGATGTTCTTTTATGCGGATGAAAAGTGATCCATCCGTTTCGCCTATAAATTCTTCCCTGCATGTTTTACATGTTAGCAAATAAATTGTGCCCGATCTCATATAATCCCCTCTTTTCCGTTAGGGCAGATCATACAGTTTTTGGTGTTGCACAATCGATCATAAAGTCTATTGCGGATGAGCAGATGGCGTAGGGTGGGAGGTGGGATTTCGATAACTGCCACGGAATTTTCAAGACCGCATCTTTTGCGCCACCTTTAAGCCGCTCTATTGATTTCGTTTGATATGAATGGCAGTTTGAAGGGAACTCTATTCAGGTGCGGACTATTGTTCTTTCAGGACCTAGTTCCACTTTTTGAATATTCCCAAGTAGCAAATGTTTTGTAGCCGTTGGAAATGGCAATTTTTCGTGCCAAGTTCAATGATTCGTTCCTTTCCTCTTCTCCTGTGCACAATTTTCGGCCGTTCGAAACATGTTTTCAATTAGCGACATTTCATGTGTGAAGGATGAGAGGAGAGGTGATTGACCAAAATGTTTTTGTTACTCGGCTTTCGATACCATTTTGTACTATAGCCATCCAGCTGATTTGGAATTGCCACAAATTCCCCACCTTTATCACTTACGGATAGACGGATAGATTTTGATCCTAAGAGCTCCCTGATTTGGGACAAACATTGTTCTTGTTTGTGTGTCAGATTGGAGCTTAATTTTTTATGCCGAAGGTGGCTGAGTATTTGTAGAACTTTGCTTGAAAAAACGCGAAAAATAGGGTCGAGTTTGCTATTTGCTTTTCTTTCTTGTAAAAAGCTTGTGAAAGGGAATGGGTGGTAGTGTCCCTGTTTGTTTTTCGTTGCCTAACACTTCTAATCTAGCCTTGTAGCGCAGTTAATTTTGAAGTTCTTCTAGACTGCATACGATCCTGCGCAGGGTTGATTTAAAGATGGGTTGACTAGGTGCAAAACTTGGACTCAATTCTAATAATGAACGCGCATCATCCGGAAGCTTACGCCACCTAACACAGTGACTCTTGATCTCTCTGAAGCGCCTTGATTTTTCGATTTGTCGGTGTTAACGCGAAAATCGAGATATTCTCGACTTTTTAAGAACGCATTGTCATTAAGACAAAAATTGTCTTAATGCGACAAAAGATTTACTTTCTTCGCCGCTGCTTAAAATGCAATCTTATTCCTAATTTTATAAGATCTAGGAAACTATACTTATGCGGCTTACCAAAGGACTCTCCAAAGATACTGAGCATTGAAACACAACTACTCATCTCTTTAAGATGCGTCCAAAACGAAATGTTCTATTAAATAAACAAATGTGTGATAAAAGAACATTATTGTGCTCAGTATCTGAAGAAACGCCTTTGGGGAAGAATAGTTAACGAATCGAAAGCTATTTGTAATGATATCCTGCGCAATATCAGAAATAACCTAAAAAGAAGGTATGACTGCCTTCAATCAAAATCAAGACGTAAAAGCGTCGATCTCCGCTGTTAACATCGATAAATCGAAAAATCAATTCGTTTTAGAGAGATCAAGAGTCACTATGTTAGGGGGCGTAACGCTTCCGGGAGATGCGCGTTCATTGTTAGAATTTGGTCCAAGTTTTGCACCTAGTCAACCCATTTCTAAATTAACCCTGCGCAAGATTGCATGCAGTCTACAAGAACTTCAAAATCAACTGCGCTACAAGGCTAGTTAGAAGGGTTAGGTAACGAAAAACAAACAGGGACACTACCACCCTTTCCCTTCTCACAAGTTTTTACATGGAAGAAAAACCAAATAGCGAATTCGACCCTATTTTTCGCGTTTTTTCAAACAAAGTTCTGCAAATACTCAACCAATTTCGGCATAGAAAACTAAGCTCCAGTCTGACACACAAACAAAAACAAGTTTGTCCCAAATCAGGGAGCTCGTAAGATCAAAATCTATCCGTCTATCCGTAAGTGATAAAGGTGGGGAATTTGTGGTAATTCCAAATCAGCTGGATGTCGAAATAACGGAGTAACATCTTCAGGATGTCTCCCTCTATCGCCCATCCTCTGAGAAGGAATATAGACTTCAATGTAGAAATTTGAACAAAGAATGGTCAACACGGCAAGTGCAGCGAGGTTTGGAAACTTCAGTTATCTCTCGACTCAAGAACAATAATCCTATCTGTCCGGTCCTATACCTTCTCATAAAAACACATAAACGTACATCTATTGATGATCTAGTGTCAACCGATTCATCAACATACAAAGTTAGACCTATCATCAGTTGTATAGGCGGACCAACGGATAGAATAACGTGGTTTCTAAACCTTATCTTTACTCAGGTGCTCAAATTCATACCAACCCATCTACCCAATACCCAAATGTTCCTAGATCACCTACGTTGCGCGAAACTAAACAACTCGCACAAATGAAGTCATTTGGTGTTACCTCACTTCATACAAGCGTATCAAATGACTCTGCAATGCAAGCCATTTTCGAACTTTTAGTCAAAAATGAACAAAAAATAAATATGTATGGCTTCGCAGTTCAACAACTAATGACCCTCCTAAATCAATATCTTAGATGTTCAATCTTTCGGTGGTCGGGAAAATACTTTACATAACTCAGGGGGTTAGCCATGAGTCAACGTTTAGCACCGAGTCTTGCCATCGCTTTTATGTATAAGGTGAAAGCTCCAACTCTTGTTCACCGCCCATTGCTCTACTGCCGGTATATAGACGATTGTTTCATTGTCTGTTCCACACAAGAGGAAATGGACAAATGTTCTGAAGTCTTGAACGGACAGTAAGAGCATATAAAATTTACGCGAGAAAGTCCGAACGGGAGCTGGCTTCCATTCTTAAACATCCAAGTAAAGCTTTTGGATAGTGGCTATAGTACAAAGTGGTATCGAAAACCAAGTAACAAAAACATTTTGGTCAATCACCTTTCCTCTCATTCTTCAAACATGAAAAAATCGCTAATTAAAAACATGTTTCCAGCGGCTAAAAATGTGTGCACAGAGGCGAGGAAAGGAACGAATCGTTAAACTTGGCACGAAAAATTGCCATTTCCAACGGCTACAAAACATTTGCCACTCGGGAATATTCAAAATGATTAGGTCCCAAAAGAACAATACTCCGCACCTGAATAGAGTTCCCTTCAAACTGCCATTTATATCAAACGAAATTAGTAGCGCGGTTAAAAGGTGCCTAAAAGATGCGGTCTTGAAAATTCCGTGGTAGTTATCGAAATCCCACCTCCCACCCTACGCCATCAGCTGATCCGCAATAGACTTTATGATCGATTGTGCAACACCAAAAACTGTATGATCTGCCCTAACGGAAAAGAGGGGGATTGTATGAGATCGGGCACAATTTATTTACTAACATGTAAAACATGCGGGGAAGAATATATAGGCGAAACGGGTAGACCACTTTTCATCCGCATAAAAGAACATCTAGATAGTAAATCTAAAATAGACAAAACCAAACCTTAGGTTTACATAGGGCACAAAAACACAACAATAAGGATTTTGATGTGACTGTCACAATCCTAGCGCAGGAATCAAAACATCCACGCGCAAAACTCTTGAGGCATTTTGGATAAACGCCAAAAACCCGAAATGAACCGGAAGGACGAGTGCGTCACCATCACACGAGATCTCGCGCCCTTTCTTCGTTTGATCTTTAACCTGACCTAGGCAGCATATAAATAAGACCATGCGAATCATTCAAATAGACTAATACTACATACGCCCAGGCTCTGAAGAAGGCGGGTCGCCGAAACGTCAGCCGAACTTCTACGACTAATTTACCAACCTCGCGTCAGCTAATCAAGATAGTTTTCTCGATTTTCATATAACAACTAATTATGCCGAGGTCTATAGAAAGTCGGACTTTTGCATCGTAGATCAGTTAGTTGCTGACGGACAGATACGATGTAGCGCGTAAAGAGTGGTGTCAAGACAAAGCGTAGGTAATGTAACGAACGGTTCGAGCTTGCCCTTCCGAATTAGGTGAAATGTGGGTTCGATTCCCACCTGACTCAAGACTTTTGTACATTGCTTTGAATCAGTGGATTCAGAAGTTGTTTTAACTTTCAGCTTCAAAGAATTATTTTATCAGTAACGGTGTAAACCTCCATTAGCTTCATTACGAAGGACACAAATGCGTATAGAAGAGTGTCATGCGCCTAAAGGAACTTTCGTTAGCTGCAACCTAAAACCGTAAAGTGCTTCCATCGCGAAGTCGTCAGGTTTGTCGCAGTCGAATGCTGCGGATCGTTGTCGAAGAAAACTCTACTATTGCTGAGAACTGCGTGCTTCCAGAACAACATTAATTTATGCAGATATCTAAGTGATTAAACATAATGCAGCGGTTGAATTTAACTACGTATCTTGTAAATGCTCACCATAAAACAACAAAACACTGAAAAAAATCAGCTACCAAGCGTTATTAGAGCCGATCACATTAATTAACAAAGAGTACATACGCCAAGGAGCCCTGTATATGCCACCTTTGTTCTTTGCCATTGGCCTCACATTCATTTATTGAATAGCACTTCAACTAAAAAACTGGTCAGCAATGCCTGTCGGCATTTTCCTCAACTTTTTCTCAATTGTGGATCTCCTAATATATTCACCAATATTGATAAATTTGAAGGCAGAAAAAATGGCGCAGAACCATTCTAACTAAAGGAAAGAACATGACCGCGACGATGGCAGCAACAGTGCTGACGTTTCATCTTTGTGGCACAATCCTACGGAGTTACTCTACTTCATCAAGGAACTGTCTGAAGTTACTCTAACTAGCTGGCTGTGATTTGAAGAAACTTAAAGGTCTATGTCAGAAGCTACATCAGAATCGATCTCTGCTCAGAGACTAAAACTCGATCTCAGACTAAAAACTGCGGACCTCAATAAACCGATGAAATGAAGGAGTATATCACAAGCGCAAAAAGAGAGTTTGCACACTCTAGTTGTATACATTCATCAGAATGCAAGCTTACTAGAAGTGTGTAGCGAGGTCTCAAAATTGGGTTGAAAAATTTACTGTACCCTATGCTATGCTGAGAATCTCCCACTACTACTTACAAACAGTTGCATACTTGATGAAGATCATCTTCCAAACTTTATGCTCAATGTCCGAGTTAGAGTCATGATGTCTCATGATGAAAAATGCGAATCAAAGTAAACTTCAGCAAACTTTACTTGGTCAGTGTGTAGGTTATTGCCGTAAAGTTCTTCTATTGATTTCTGGATGTTTAGAAAAGTGTATATTCATATATATATATATACATATATACAAATAATTATATATACATACCACGGACCTCTCTCTTTGAGGGAACCCGCTCAGTTAGTCGCGAGGGCACGTGAAGCGTCCCCAGGTGGTGGATAGGGGAATAAACGCGAACCAAAAGCGACCGTCGTGCTTCCCAGAGACGCAGGTGGATTCAGGGGAGAGCTCCCTGCTTCTGTCAGCGCCGACTTAGACACAAACTATTTCTACGAGTCAAGTCGGCCAAAAGCCTGCAATCAAGCGGCTGGGAAGTACATGGGAGGCGGTTAGGAGTCGCCTCCAACAAATAAGCTCCTCCCGCTCCTCCGAGAGAGACTGGCAAGCTACTCGTGAGTACCCAGCCCCACGTTTAGAGCCTGGCAAGCTATACGTGGGTATCAAAATGCCAAAAACAGTAACAAATATGGGCCTCATTCCCCTGACCCCGAAAGAGCCCCTGGTACGGCAGCGCCAGGTAGGACGAGTACGGAGAGGCTGCTAAAATCTCAGGGCCAAACTAGGCTGCCAAGATCGAAACGGACTAAAATGACGATCTGTACCTACAATGCAAGAACCCTTGCTCACGAATCCGCTGTAGAAGATCTTTGATTCAAGCAAGAAGGATAAGGTACGACGTCATTGGCCTGGCTGAGACGAGAAGGCGCCATCCTTTTCACGCTGTTTATGACACCGGAGAAGAACTGTTTCTTGGAACATGCGATCGCAGAGGTGTCGGTGGCGTTGGCGTCCTCGTCAAATGAATTTGACTGTGAACATTGATTCGTTTGAACAACTAACAACCCGTATCGGACGATTACGGTTGAAAAGACGTGGTTCTATGCCGGCTTTGACCATCTTCGTTGCTTACGCACCAACATCAAGCGATGACGAAGACGAAGTCGAAGCGTTCTATATGGACCTCAAAAAATTCTTCGAGAAGATCATACATTCTTCAAGGTCATTGTCGGAGATTTTAACGCAAAAATTGGACCTGAAGAACGTCACATAGGGACCCACGGACTAGAATGGAATGAACAGAGTGAGAGGCTATCTGAATTTATCATGACGACTCAAACCATCCATGGTAATTCGCAATTCCAAAAGCCTCTTTCTCAGCGATGGACGTGGGAGTCTCCCAATGGAGAGTACCATAACGAAATAGATCACATCTTAGTAAATCGAAGGTTTTGCCTGACCGATGTCGCTGTTGTTCCTAAGTTCTACACGGGATCAGACCATCGCCTCCTTCGCGCAACGTTCCGTTTTTCGAGGAGAGGAGAGAAAGCCGCTAAATTCAAACAACGAAGTCCCGGAACTACCATAAACTGGGATGTATTCAAATCAATAGTCGGCTCTTGGGAAGATACCGTTGTCGACAACATCGACGAAGAATACGATCGACTCGTTGAATATCTTCACGTTGAGCGCTATGAAAGCCGAGAGTCCTAAGGTCACGAAGAGACGCTTGTCTCCGCAGACACTCGAGCTGATACGTCAACGTGGAATCGCACGAGCTACAGGCAACCGAAACCTTACGTCCGAACTTGCGAAACGCTGCAGAGAAGCGATAAAAGAAGACCTCAAAGAGAGAAGAGCAGCAGTCTATGCAGAAGCTGCAGAAGCTGGGAAGAGCATTCGCAAAGCCCAGCGAGGCTTTGCCAACTATAAGACCAAGATGATTGCACTCCGATACCCTGACGGGACACTTACAGCTTCGAGAAGGGCTATGGAGAAAATCATCCACCAATACTACTCGGATCTCTTCTGCTAGCCATGTCCTCTTACCGTCATATAAATTGAAAGAGGACGAATATGTCGTTCCACCAGTCCTCCCTTCCGAAATCCGACATGCTATATCGTCGGTGAAGAACAGAACAACACCCGGTCCAGACAGGATTAGACCAGAACATCTGAAGAACCTGCCGCCAGTTCTCATCAACACCTTGGCTCGGCTCTTCACTCGCTACCTGTCAGAATGCAAGGTCCCTATTCAATGGAAAACCACAAGACCGTATTGTTGTTCAAAAAGGGAGACCTTCACGACATAGGCAAGTACCGCCCAATCTGCTCGCTGTCCGTTGTCTATAAACTCTTTACTCGAGTCATCCTAAACAGGATGGACAGAGCACTGAACGAAGGACAGCCATGCGATCAAGCAGGGTTCCGAAAAGGATTTAGTATCATAGACCACATCCACACGATTACAAGACTCACTGAAGTTTCACGAGAGTACAAACAACCACTCTGTCTCACTTTTCATCGATCTGAAGAAAGCCTTTGATTCAGTGGAAACAGAAGCGGTTATAGAGGCTCTGGATAACCAGGGCGTCCCTACTCGGTACATAATGGTCCTTTGTGATCTTTATAAAGATTTCACGACCAAAATATCTCCATTCTACAACAATATCACCATTGACGTAAGAAGAGGGGTTGACAAGGCGATACAATTTCGCCAAAACTATCACTGCCACCCTACAAAACGTCATGCGAACATTAGAATGGGACGATATGGGAGTGAAAATTGACGGTCCACAATTAAACCATCTTCGCTTTGCTGATGATATCGTTCTCAAAACACCAAACATCAGCCAAGCGGAACGAATGTTGACCGATTTCGATAACGCCTGTGGAAAGATTGGTCTTCAACTAAATCGAACGAAAACGATGTTCATGAGGAACGGATGGGTTTCCAATGCCTCATTCACGCTCAACGGAACGACAATTGCCGAATGCTCCAGTTACGTCTATCTAGGTCGTGAAATCAACATGACGAACGACCTAGCTCCAGAGTTGAGCAGGAGCAAACGAGCGGCTTGGGGAAGGTTTAAGAGCATCGAAGATGTAGTGAAGAGGACAAAGAACATCCGACTCCGTGCCCACCTGTTCGACTCGACAATCATCCCTGCCCTAACGTATGCAGCAGAAACCTGGTCGCTACGTAAGCAGGATGAAAATCACTTGGCGTTATCGAACGCGCAGTCGAAAGGACGATGCTAGGAGTATCCCGTATTTCGCAAATGAGAAAGGATCCGAAGTTCCGACCTACGTCAACGATCGAAAATCAGAGACGCCGTTCTACACGCCAGGATATCGAAAATAAGGTGGGCCGGACACGTGATGCGCTTCAACGACAACCGATGGACGAGAGCCGTTACCGACTGGATTCCTCGGGACATCAGCGCTCTCGAAGGAAGACCACTGACGCGTTGGTCCGATTTCTTCACGAAAGCGATAGAAGAAAGATATGATGCTCAGCGAATCCTAGAGCGAGGAGGACCCACTGGGCTACTCTTGCACGCGATAGGGAAAAATGGAAGTGTTGCTGGTACCCGCTCGAGTCACTCGACGATCATCGGGACGACAGGTGATACAGGTGATATATACATATATATATATATATATATATATATATATATATATATATGCATACATAATGCTTATATATAATATAATCTTCTCAAATTGTTGTTCTATTTCTGGCTCAAAAAGCATTCTTCTTTACATTTGTACTTTACATATATACTACGTTGAGGAAAACTTCCCTTAACAGAAACTCTGAAAGTCCAAGATTTATTCATTGATTCAGTTGAAATAAAAGTAACTATTGAATGATCAAATAGAAATCGTTTTTTGCCACTTTTTGCGGTGTTATGATGTTACAAATATACTCAGTGATGCAGAGTGTATGTGCTAAACTTTCCGCGTTAGACGGGACTCGAGCTCACATCTCACTTTACCGGAAAGCGAATATTATTGACTACTCTCAACATGAAGACCACCATTATCCAAGATTCTGCACCAACGATCTGCAAGCTCCTGGATCTGCTCGAAATCGCCATTTCTCACGTTTTGAATCAAAAACTCATGACATTCCTCTTCAACTTGATCAAATGTCTTGAGTCTGCTCCTTACTCAAGAAATATTCTATAAACAGAAAAGACCATAATCGGAAGGAGTATCATTTGGCTTGTAGGTTATGTGCTGCAAGATCTCGACAGCCTCCAATTCATCAAACTTTTCCTAAGTCTTCTTTGCTGTTTGAGGTTTGCTATTATCTTTCTTAAACAGTCCGTGCCTTCGACAAATCGATGTAGGGTGCTTTTCCTTCAACGCATCAGTGAACTCTGTCCAGCTCACAGGCTCACAGTTCCTTTCACTTTTGGCACCAAAAATCTCCTTCGCAGCATCTCTTGTTAAAAGTTGCCGCTTTCAGCATCAGCAAGTCACAACTGGAAACTCAATTTTGCCCATCGTCATCACTCAGTATCCGAAGAGTAAATTGAAATTCGATGCACTTATAACTAGCGTTGCCGTTGGAGTTTCTAATGGAGACATTCCTGAGATATTTCCATGAATTTACAGTAACCGATATTGTTTTGAAACAATCATGAAATTTTAGTTCTCCAAGGATGTTAGGGAACCCTTTTTGCAACCTAGTATATACATATATAGTATATGAAGCACGATAAATGATGAAAACTTTCTGGGTAAAAATAGAACAACAGTCGAGGAAGATGCAGAAACTAACGTTATGTTAGAAGTCGGGTAGAGTTGACCTTCAAAAACATCTTTTGATCAGTCTTTTAGCCTTCGTGTGACACGTCTCCTGAAGAATTCGATTACGACAACTTCTACTACCGGATATGACAACCTTGTCTAACGTATATACCGCAGCTGAGGCGTTTTTTACGAACTGCTTGTTTTTCCAGGATTTCGTCGCAGACCTGCGAAAAATTGTTGTACCTCAGCAAAAAATTTCTTAGTAGCAAGTCAGCTTCAACTTTTCAAAGCTGTGTTGTAAACATTAGCAGAGAGCTGATTTCCGGGTCATTCTTGCTACAGATGAAAAGGGCTGGTCTTTGAAGTGTTTATATATATATATATATATTATATATATATTATGTATATATAATATATATATGTACATATAATATATATTATATTCTAATGTCTATGACAAGAAAACCATTTTCTTGTTCTTCTGCAGTGGAAGCAATTTGACTAGCGCCGATTTGATGTCATAAACAATTCGTTCACACTTGCTAATCTCGCTAGTGCATTCGTACAAGCTCGCCTTCGTTGATCAAAGTCTTAGATCAAAACTCGACTGGTGAGAAGTAAAACCTAAGGTTACATTAGAAAACGTACCTGAGAATCGAGTTACACCAGGTATTATAATCACTTAGTGGTAATCAGTTCGTGGTACGTATGCAATTACACTACTACAATGCAACAACCATTCGACTTTATCAAGCGTCATTGGAAGTGATTGAATGCACATTTGCGCCTTCATAATGGATCACTATGTCCCACGTGAACTGGTGAAGTCTTTTATCATTATCCGGGTTAGCAAATTGGTGCAAGACTTGCTTGGGAGGATAACAACATTGACCTGATACATTGGTGATCTTTTCGAGAGGACTGGCTAAAGACAAGGGTAACTACCTCGCCTGACGAGACCTATACAACGTCGAAACACGTGTATCGGACTCTCTAAGTTAGCTCATTTAACAGACCACATGACATGTTGATTCAAATAATTATTACGAGATATGTTGAAACTTGAACGTGGTATTAAGAAAACACTCAAAAGAAAGGTATCCCAGCATTTTTAGCACTTGATTTGTTTACCTTCCATCTTTGCCCAAAGGTCTATATCTTGTGCACTCGGACTGCTGCCTCAGGATTTGGATTTTGAAGATACACAAGTCGAAAAATTTACAAGCGACTGCAGAAGATTGTTGATGAATAAGCTCGAATGCTTCTTGATAGCTTTCTGACAAAATGTGCCACTAGCCACAACACCACCGACCATTTCCTTTTCGTCGAAGCTAGTCAATTGTATCGCCTTCATATTTAACGAGGGCTTTCGAAGAAATTTAAAGTGCAGGTTGGTCAGTTGTCGTCAATGCCGTAAGCTATGCTTTGCCATTCAACTGTTATCTTTTAGACATGTCGATCATTTTATGAAAGAGTCTAGTCCTGTGGACGAGAGGAAAAGGTTTGTTTTTCTTTCTGGTAAAGGAAATATGTTGTGAAATTGTGGCGCACTGATTCAACACATTGCATGGCTTGCAAACAACTTCCACTTTCCAACCGTGAATTGAACACTTCAGTTGCCAAAGCACAGAAACAAGTTTCATGAAAACGAGACATAATTGACCGAGCCTGCATCAAGCGCAGATGCATACGTCGTCCCTCCGAAAGCCCTCTTCTTGCTAGTTCTGGCTTTTCCTCTCTTCGTGAACAGAAAATTGGACGTCGAAGGTCGTCACGATTACGAGATCGTTGAGGTTTGGTATCAGCTTAAGATTTTCCTTCTTCAACAGAGGTTCATTGACCTAAACGAATTTTGGACAGTATGTCTTGAAAAGCAAACCCAGTAGGTGATATTATAATCAATGAGATGTCTTACTGTTTCTTTTCTGCTCGAATCTGTTGACCTCAGTTTCTTTCAATCTCAAATCGGATATGGCTAAAACGTGGTATGTTGCGGAAATGTTTTAGTAAAATTTGAGGTCTTTTTCTCTTTTACGGAGGGATTGCAACTTGTTTTCTTTTATAGCATTTCGCACAGACTCCCTCATAGGATAATTTTTGAATTCCACGAATCAAATGTCTTCCTTCTGTAACATTCAATGGATCACGTGGCTACTGCTCCTTTAGAAAATGTTGAAAGAACCCCGAAAGCAAAAATTTTCTTGAAAGCTACTCACCAGCGTGCTCAATGCTTGTTTACTTTCAGATGCCAGGTGCCCTACGCCGTGGCGACTCAACTCTTTCTAAAGGAAAAAATGTACTTATGAGCGAGCATTACGAAATTTTAAAGGTCCCAATGTTGCAGTTTCATTGCTCTTTTCGTAGACAGAAAAAGCTTTCCAATGATTTAAAGTAGATACAGTGATTTCAAACGATTTTAGTGCAGATAGCCACCTACTTAACAAAATATGTAGTTTGTAGTTGACAACTCCTTGTTCTACCTCAAGCTCTTCGAGCTTCCGTTCCACATCGTTCAGTCGCCTTCTTGTCCGACGCACATATCGCCTCACAACTGTTTCCTTACTTCCTGCAAAGGAAAGTTGCTACAGAGAAAAATTAGGTCACAAATCTTAGTACAACACATTGAACCTTATATCTACAAGGAACATAAATCATGGAAATGGAAATAAGGAGAACGTGCGTTGTCTTTTATGGTCCCGAATGTCTACGGTTGGTCCGCCAAAGCCCATATATGAACATTGGTCATCCATCGCAATGCTTCTATATAAACACTATCTGTGAAACAGTAAGATGAAAGTAAGCCAATCTCTCTTTATCAGAAGTGGAAATTAAAGCAATTATAGATAACAGAAATTGATAATGATCTGAAGAATCCATTCCGCAACTTTTACACTCACATCTGTAATCCTTCCTCACGTTTTCGCTTGGCCGTTGTCCATCGGCTTTTCGTTATCGGGTTAGCGTTAACTTTTACAATGATGGCCAATTATCTCTGCCTTTATCACTTTTGCCAAATACTTGAAGCGCTTCTCAATGTTGGTGGATATAATTCTAGGTACAAGACGCTCTTGTCACTATCATTCCTGTGAAAATGTCTAATTTCATCAAAATAAACCACGTCTCAATTTCCTAATCTGATGGGGTATTTCTCAGCTACAAATTATCACTAAGTACTTCACGTTTTTCACTATCACTAGTAAGATCGTCACTTGCGCTTATGTGTTTACCACAATATTCAATGTCATACTCAAGATTTGAAACGGGTAAGACGCAGGTATAACATACGCCTCAGGTCGACTTTTGCTCAACAGTTCATTTCTCTCAGGTATATTTTAAACATTATAACACTGCGAAAAAGCAGCAAAAAAAAGAGAAATCTTGAGTATAACATATTACAATGGCTACCAGCTTAACTGGGTCATGAAGCAGCATGTGCTTACCCGACCAAACCTGTTAATGGTTAATGGCTGATAGCTATGGTAATGGCATTGAGGAATGAGTAAACGGTGTCTCGGTGGTGTAGTAGTAGCACGCTCTCCGTGTACGGAATAAAGCGGTTCAACTCCCGTTTGAGGTCAAATTTTCGTCTACCACTAAATTCTCTTAGGTGTATTTGAAATATGAGCACCGTGGCCGTGTGACTATGATGTTGATCAATGTGCTTGTGGAGCCGAGCTTCACCCCTTCCTCCCCCCCCCCACCCCCCCCCCCCCACTTGTCTCCGGCAGTCAACAAGAACGTCCTATGGAACGCCACAGCAAGACTATACTCGAAATTGCAAGACGACTTGCTCAACCAGTATTTACGCCGTTCAGGAAGAAGACGAAAAACGAATTGAATGCTAGAAGTAGTGAGAACCGCATAGTGAACAGAAGCGCTGTGATGACGGATCAATTAAAGTGCTAAAAAAACATTTGAAACATTATAAAAGAGCGAAGAAGAAGAAAAATAAAAGAAATCTTGAGTACAACATATCATAACGGCTGTCAGCTAACTGGGCTTATAAAGCGATGTGTGCCTGAGCAGACCTGTTAAGGGGTGGTGGATGATAGCTATATGAAAACAGTGGAGAATGATACCTTTCTCGTCTTTTATATAGACCTCGCTCGAAAACAATAGCATGTGATAACATGATAATATATCTGAACCTGGTATGAAGTCTGTTACGGCAATTATACAGTGCTAGACGGTTTTGAGCAAGGTCTATATAAACATCGAGAGTAGGTATTATTCATTCTACCAGCTGCCAGCATTCGACCGTGGTCACTGTAATATCGGGGATTTCCTTACTTGACTTGCGATGATCTGTTATTCGACGTATATTCCTCTATATGTAGGGTTCTACCCTAAAGGCATTGGTTAAACCGATGCGCACTGTGCCACTGAGGAGCCTTTGAGAGCGAAATAAGCACCTGTTTTGCACTGTGTGAGTATCAGACCGACCTAGTAATAAGCTCAAATGTGTAATCATGTTATGGCATTATCACTGAAGAATAGGTGGTGCCGAAACGGTGCCTTCGGCGGGTGGTGATAGCAGGAGCCTCGGTATGGGTGAAACGAGGTTCAACTTCTGCTTGAGGTCGAATTTTTGCATACCACTCAATTCCCTACTGTGTATTCAATGTAATTGTCATTAGTCAAAAACAGACGGTTTGATATGCTTTCACTGAATAACCCTCTAAATCTGTGAGTGTTCAGTGCATAATACATTAAGCTAGCACACAGTAGTTAACACAGCACATAATACAGCACTACCACACTTCGACCAAATACTGATAGAAGAAGGGGTCAATTAAGAAAGCAGGATTGAACCATATGGCAAGTGTGCACTCAAGAGGTAAGCACTAATTCACCGCTTACGCGCGGACCAACGTCTAAATCAGAAGGCCTAAATTTCCTTCAGTGATCCACTCGTGGTATTTAAACAGTGCTCACACCTCTGCCTCTGAGACTACTGTTGTGGTAACTTCGCTTGACGGCGTGGTATAAATTGACTAAATAGTACATACACTTCTACAACGGCCCATGCCATTGGAAATTTTATATTTGTCACTGAGTAATCTGTACTAGTATGCATTTCTCACGCTTCAAAATTTGAATACCACCGAAAATCTTGATTTTATCGAGAGATTAGATATTTGAATATATCATTGAAGTTACTAAGAAAAGGTAGATTTTGAACAGCCGATCAGCCTGCTACGAGAAGCTTTATGGAAATTTGAAAGAGTGTACATAAGTGATTTTCCAAAATTAGAAGGCTTCTTGATTTTAAGGCATGTGGAAGGCTTTAGGATAAAGCTTTCCTTGTTGATCAGTCCCTCAAAATGTGTCAAGCATTTGACTTGATTTTTTACTTTGTTTGAGACAAATAAATGTTTACCTGACCAATACAGACACTTTTGAAAGCCTACCGATGTATCAAGTCAGTGCTGTTAGCTTTCTCGACCAGTTTGCCACTAATTTGCAGAACCCGGAGGAATGAAAGACTTGGTGGGTCATGCGTGCGAGATCGAATCATCGTTTTGTTTGTAATGTAGAGCACCTTCAATTGCTGCGCCATTTATCTTTCAAGGTAGGAACTATCAGAAGTCACCATCCTCACTTTTTCCTTCTTCTTCCTAACTTATCTCAGGACAACAGTTAAGTTCCCAGGGTCGGAGTTCAAACAGAGTAGATTCTTATCTTCAATGTGAACATCCAAGAACGGACAGATTTTTTTTCAGAAAAACAGATAATTCTTTGGGAAAGAGTTGCCTTAACTCAAAATAAAACCTGATCTTACGTTTTGAAATCCCTTTTGTTTAGTGAAACTTTACTCACAGCATAGGCTGTCATGGAGGTCCGACAGCACCACAATCAAATTTAGGACTGCAACTAACTGCACTAGCAGAGTAGAGAGCCGTAATTTTTCGTAATCTTTGCAAAAGGCTTCAAGCTTTTCACTCGCAACACTATAGTTGCCACCTCAAATGCTCGTAATTATACTGCCTTTGAGTCGACCATTCATGCCAACATTCATGTGAACGAATCGAATATTACCACTGGTATGATCGGGTAATCCGTTAAAAAAGCTGTAAGATGTATCAGTCTCACTAAAGTAGCCTTCGCAACTCATTTCATAATCATTATACCTACCTGTATAAGACTCAATCACCTTACCTTGAACATCCATCAGCTGCGTATTGTATGAAGACCGAAATCTGCCCTTGTATTTTGGTAGCTGATAAAAGCAGATTAGAAACTTTTTATTGCTAGTTGGAAAAAGTATTTTGCGAGCAAGACTGAAGATCAATATAATTCAAATTTATTTAGATACTTGACGTATCGTTGGTTTCACCCTCTTCAAAATCTCAAAAGGTTAGATTGTCTGCCTCCCAGTCACCCAACACCTCCAGTTGTTCACAGATTTTCACCAAATCAAGACTTCATCCGCATCAAGCACAAACATCTTCTAACATATTCACTATGATTTTCACCGCACTAAATTCTTTGAGTGGTACTCACCGTGCTGAGATCACATAGACTACGAGTGTACTTCTTACATCAGAATAGCAGCCTTCAATACTGGGCCATATCACGTTTACAGTGCGATATTCCTCGTTGTAGTTCATGTTGGATTTATCCAAAATGCTTTAAGAATACTGTGCGCCGAAGTTTGATGTTCTAGCGAGGATGTTGACTTCTACTCTGGAATCTTACCCGTTACGTAACTGCATCCTATATGAGCCTAGGAAGACATTTGGTTCAATTTCAAGTTTACCGGCTAGGTGTTAATTTTTACGGACACAGTTTTATACAGACTGAAGCTAATGTTGCATTATGTTTGTAATTTTACAGACTTTGGCCAGATTTCATTATCACTCATGCTTCTTTGTCTGCACTTTTCTATGTTGATTGTGCATCTGAATGTTTTATGCTTTAAACTTCAGTTTTCCATCGGTTGGCACCCGTATTCCTTTGTGCACAAATATCCATTTATCATACGGCCTCTACTATTTCTTTGTAATGAATAGGATTACTGTAGCGTTTCATTGGGCATGTCACTGTTATCGACTCATAGATAAAATCAGCTACAGCATAACGAAGAAAGTTCTCAGTTTCAATTGCTTCTGGCACGCTCAACATCGTTCATTGTAACATTCCTATTTACCAATTCAGTCTTGCTTAAGATAAGTCTAATCGACCTTAACTGTGATCCTAGAGATATGCTCGACAAGCTCAAAGTCATTTCAAAAACAAGCAGAGTATTATACCAGTTTCGGTGATGCATTTGTCGCGACTTGCTTTACAAGAAATTGTGCAAACTGCATTCGTATTCGTGTAACTGTACTCAAACAATCACCGTCTCTACCTTTCTAACATATTATACATTCTTGTCTGTATACGATGATCATTTAACACTTTGAGGACCACCGTAATAGGCAGGGGCGTCGCGCCGTCGTTTTCGCTGCACCTGCTAGCCGGGCATCTGCGTCTCTGCGCAAACTGTGGATGTGCCTGCCCTCTGTTGCAGCAAGCGCCTTCATTTAACGCCGCAGCCTCGGAAGGTGATTGAGACCGTGGGAAAATTGAGAGTGACAAGAAAGGCAGAGGAGAATACGCCCTGGGTATGGAACCACTTACTAGGAAGCTGTCACTATCACTATCATTATCACTACCACTATCACTGTCACATTATTTTATTAAACCGCTTGAGCGGTGGTAAGATTATAAATATTCCGGGTCCCTCCTGGCGCTAATGTTTTGAACAACACTCTACATCACTGGATACATTTGTTTTGATTAACAAAATCAGACAAAGTCTCAAAACTGCAACTGAAACAGTGAGTAAATTTAAAGAATAAAAACCTTAGTAGCCCTTAATCACTTAATCAACACTATCATTATCACTGTCTTTACTATCACTATCATCACTACCATCATTACCACTATTATCAATATCACTACCATTATCACCATAGTCGTCATCTCTAATCACTATCACTATCGTCATTACCTCCATCATCATTATCACCATCATCATTATCACTTTCACTATCGTTATCACTATAATTATCATTATCACTTTCATTACTATTGTCATTATCACCATCATCATTATCAGCGTCATCATTTCACTATCATCACTATCATTATCATCACTACCATCAAGATCACTGTTATCATTATCACTATCATTATCACCATTGTCGTTATCACTAATCATTATCACTATAATCAATGCCATTATAATCACTATCATCAT
Source organism: Parelaphostrongylus tenuis (assembly GCA_019055375.1). NCBI lineage: Eukaryota > Metazoa > Nematoda > Chromadorea > Rhabditida > Metastrongylidae > Parelaphostrongylus > Parelaphostrongylus tenuis. The sequence goes on from JAHQIW010005646.1 coordinate 23,724, forward strand.
TTTCACCATCATCATTATCACTTTCACTATCGTTATTACTATAATAATCATTATCACATTCATTACCATTGTCATTATTACTATCATTAAAATTGTTACAACGATTGTCAAATAAGAGTTTGATCATATTACCAGCTACAAGCTCGACCGCTGGTCACTACAATGTCTGTCACCGTACAAGTGCCCTTATCAGATCTCACAAATAGCTCAGAGCAGTGACGATTATTATCACTTTCGTGATCATTAGCATTATCGAAAGCATAATTACATTTATCGCTTAGCGATTTAGCTTTGCCGTTGAAACATAAGAAATGTAGAAAAAATATTGAAGACTAATGTTCCCTTCACTGAAAATATTTTCATAGAACTTTTTCAAGGAATTCGGTCATATTATGATTGAAATGCTCTCTCAGAGACACCTGGGGTTCGTCTCCTCGCACTCATCATGCAGTCTGGAGTCTGTCTTCTCACGAGATCCACCTCCTTTCTCACGGGACGCGGCGCCACCGTTACAGTAACTGAGAAGACTTGACGTAACGCGGTGTGGAACGAAACGTCCATGATTCTTAGAGTGCTGGGAGGCTGCGAACTAGTTGGCGCCTCAGAGTTTTCGGTGGCTTCAATCATGGTTACCGATAACTCTAATCTTGTCTTTTTCAAACATGCTCTATAAGTACACTTTACTCTTGTGAAAAAAAAACGGGAAGATGAACGGGACTTTGCTAATGTTAAAAATTTCGCTTGGAGTGCGCCATTTTCTCCAGACCTACACCATAGGGCTAAAGATTCGTATCCATTAGAAAACCTAATTTCCAAGCTACTTTTAAGGAATCTACTAGCTGCTTTTTTCCAGATGATACACTGGCGGCTACCCGGAACACATTTTTCACAAGTGCTTTTGTTGTACGTGAGGGGTGAGACGGAAGCTAATGAATTAAAACATTTTTGTCAATGGGCTTGCTGTAGCACATCGTAAGTAACAGTTGTCGGATAGATTTATACGCACGTTCAGAAATGAAGGCCAGGTATTTTTGGTATCGCACCGGTGAATTTTATGTACCATGACTGTTCAGTCGACAACCTAAAACATCTGTCCATGCCCTTTTAAGTGGAGCAGATGCCAAGTAATCATCTATATATCAAATTACAGTAATGGCCAGACATCAATCATAGGGCTTCCACTTCATAAATAAAGGCCATAACTATAAACAGTAGCTGTCCCACTGCCAGTCCGCTGAGACGCCAACTAGTTTGTAACCGCTTATTTGGCCGTTTCCGTAAGACTCAAGAGTGGATAATAATGCCTCAACGCTAAAGACGCTGATTTCATGGACATACTCATGGATATATTTGACCTCGTGTAAAGCGCGAAGCGTGCGGCAACAGGTACATCGACAAACGGGAAGGCCTTTCTGCATTTGTACAAAGGAACATATAGTCGTTAAGCTCGAAGCCAAACCAATTACTAAGCTCATATAGGCAAATACATCATGAGAACGTTGCTTAGCGAAATCCAACCTCTATCAAAACAATTTCGTACTAATCAATCCCATTTCTCTTATTTTGTTGATTTCGTTACCAAGCAAGTGCGTTCTTAACCAAGCAACCACTCTGGAATGTAGGAAAAATCCCTGGTTTACTGTAAGACTTTCGAAGACTATGCTGTTCGCTGGTCAAGAAAACGTTTGGCTCTCAGTTATATTTCTGTTGATATATGCTCTGTTGAGATGGTTGAGAATGTCTAGTTTGAGCAAAAGAGATTTACGGGTCACGATACGATGGTAATTTCAAGAGATGAACGATATATGCAAGAAAGTGATGAAGAACCATGATAACAAGGCTTTTTGTTTTGCCATTGCTTCTTCTGGTGGAAACGATCAGTGTGGTGACCGAGGAGCAGCATGAAGAGTTTTGCAGAGCTTTTTAAGTATATAATCTTTATAGAATTTATGTAAATCTGGTGCAGAATTAATTAGTTTCTTGCTAGGTAACTGGCGGGTTATTGCTTATTCATACTAGGAAGTGGTTGAGGTGGGTGCCAACTATGTTGCAATCGCTCTATAAAATGATAGAAAGCGCTACCTCTAACAAAAAGACTTGACGTGAACGATTCAGTTTGGAAACAGCGAGATACGACGTTAACAACCTTCTTTAGAAACTATTATCCTCCTCCTGGAAAATACTAGTTAATGCTAGAATGAAAACATCTTTGTGATTCTGAAACAAGCCTCTTAGACTAATACAGAAAAGTTTAACAAGATGAGAACCTCTATTGGGCGATGGGTTCTTCTTGTCGTTCCTTTTACATAATCATGATCGTCAAGAATTACGACTACCAACAAATAGGTGCTCATCTTTATAGTTCTATAGAACATATCCTTATATAGTTAAAAAAACAATGAAAACAAACGAGTCTTATAACAAAAGAAGGTAGAAGAATGAGAAAGATGAGATAAAAATGATCAGAGACTCTAAGATGAGTACAGGCAGGTTGCAGAAAGTGAAATATCACTTCCTCATTTTTTATTACCGGAGTTTATCCAAGCTTTCATAGAAGGTAATTGTCAAATTACATGAGAAAAAATCTTGAAATATTTAATCATTTTAACTTGATTTATGTTCTCACAAAGCCATCATGGTACTATGAATGAACTTAGTGACAGGCATATTATTGCAGATAATATTGAAACTTTATTCCGAAGGGAGCAGGTACAATCATAAGGACTCCAACTAAGTTTTCGATCTTCATCCAAAAAGTCAAAAATTTATTATTCCAAATAATCGAAAGCATCAAATAACATTAACTGAAGTCTTCTCCTTTGCCTCAGTGCAATTCTACCGACGCTCCGGCCACAAATAAATTTAATAGCGACAGTTCTGTTCAAAAACGAAGAGCATCGATGACGACGAAGATGAATTCGCAATTTGCCTTCCCCTGTTCTTTTGAGCATGTGTGAGATCGTGCGGAATCCAAATGCCCTTGCGCAATTTCTTGCTTGGATCTTTCAAGATCTTCCGAATCTGCTCGTCTGAACATTGGAAATCATCGGCCAAATCATCGGTTGACAAAGTCGGATCTTTTTCAATCGCTTCAATGATTGCTTCTCGATCAATTTCACGCGAACTTCCGAATCCTGACTGATCGGCCAAATCAGTGCCTCCATTGCGAAGCTTTGTAAGCCATAAGGAATTTTCAAAGAAAACTAGGTTATCCTGTCACAAATCCCAAGACCGACTGTCTATCAACCCCTGTCTATGTTTCAGCAATTCTTGTTTTTTCTTTTTTCTTGAGCGAAGCACGAGGTGTTAAATTCAAACTTTATTCACACGATCAAACAGCTAACGTTTCGGCAGCCCGCCTTAGTCAGAGCCTGGAAAGGTCAAAGTTATTTACAATACAATCAGTCAAACACTTCCATCACTTTTTCAAAAGAAAATTGTCAGACCTAGATTTGATCTCATCAAGCACAAAGTCAACCTTTGACATACTCACCGCTTCTTATTTTATGTCTCCCACTGAATGAATAGGTGAAGAACAACGGAACGGTAATCACATAGGCTAGTAATGCACTAAATCCATCAAAACAACAGTCTTATATACTGACTTATATCACTGGTGATTACGAGGCATTCTTCCTGCGGTTCATAGCTGGATTGTTCACGTTTATCCAGAACGCCTCAAGTACCTTTCGCGCTAATGTTTTTTGCTCCTGCTCAAGGATGGTGACCTTTATATCAAATCCTCCGACATGCTTTTGGACTCTATGCATACCCAGCGGGGTGTTTTTTTCTAGTATGACGCATGTCAGCTAAGTGTTCCTCTATGCGAGCATAGAGCGGCCTACCCGTTTCGCCAATATTGCACATCGTCGCACGCTTTGCAAGAGATTAGGTACACTGTGCCTACGCTTGTGCAATCACCGTCTCCGCCGTAAGGGTACATTCGGCAGTTTTTTGTTGTGGAGAGGCGGTCATATAAACGATCACGAACTAATTGGCACCTAAAAGTACTCAGTGGTATTTCTGTTGCCAACACCAGACTCTAAGCCTGCTCTTTAGAAAAAAGGCTTTATGACCGTGCTTATCGCTTTAGAAAAGAACGGGAGTAAACGGAATCTCACTTGCTCTAGAACTTTCGTGTAAGGACGTGCTGTTTCCTCTAAACCTAAGCCGGGGGATACAAGTAGTAGCCATTAGAAATGGCTATTTCCCGAGCTAGCTTTTCGGATTCTCTTCTCTGCTCCTCTGCGGTGCACAAACCGGCAGCTGTTCGAAGCATGTTTTTTACTAGCCCTTTTTTATGCGAAAGGGATGAGAGGAAAGATAGTAAACCAGGATATTTTTATTACTTGGCTTTCGGTACCATTTTGTAACATAGCCTTTATCGCTTAAGTTTATTTGCACGTTCAAAAAGGAAGCCAGTTATCTTTTGGTGTTCACGGATGAATTTTGTATTCTCTGACTGTTCACATAGCAACCTAAAACATCTGTCGCTCTCCTTGAGTCGAACAGATGACCAAGCAATCATCAATATACCTACAGAAGAGAAAGACCGGAGATCAATCACTGGAGCTTCTACGACATAAAGGCAATAGCTAGGTTAGGCGGCAGTTGCTGCCCCATGGCCAACCCTCTAGTCTGTGCAAAGTACTTCCCGGACCATCTGAAGATTGAGCAATTCAGGCGCTCTTTTAAGAGTATCATGAATTGCTGAAGCGATAAGCCAAACATGTTGACACCTTTTGATGTTTTGTAAGAAGCTCGTGTGTGGCTTGTAATGCAGAGTCGTTTAACACGTTGGTAAAGAGAGAAGTGACGCAAATGACTCTATTACGAACGCGTTATTTGAATTCGCGTTGCGCAAACGGTCCAGCAACATCTGAGTGTTAGTCAGATGGGCTGGAATGTGTCCTAATAACTGGGATGTTATCAAATTCAGGAACCATGCCGGTAGCCGTATGCCTTCTAATAATCATATTATGCGATCTACTTGAAAGGCTATCGAACTTTCTCCGCAAAGTAACTTTAGCATTCAACTTTATAGAATTGCAAATCAACTTTGATCCACCAATGATTCTCCTCCAAAGGTCGCCTTCCAAATACTGAGCACAATATTGTTCCTCTGTCACACACTTCTTCAGCTGAGCGAACATCGTCCTGCTTGGTTCGTAGGCAGTTTTGGAGCACTTCCATTTCAAAATTCCAGTATTTGACGGCTGTCCTCTAGTACACCACATACTTCATGTAGTCGTTTTCGTTTTATGACGCTTGGCACGACTCGATGTTTTGAGCAGTCGGAGAAACTTCACGCATTGGCGTACATCATGTAGTTATGGTAAAAAATTCATACACCGTAATTCTACCCACAACTTGGCGGCTTTTGCACGATTGATGTTGTCAAATGCAGTTCGAAAATTGTGCTCCAACTGAAACTCGTAAAGCAGTAAGTTGCGAACGACTTCTTGCGGCGGCTCCATTGTTGGACAAGTATGTGCAAAATTTACTAAACGATGTGCAAAAAAATTCTGCACAAAATAGGTAGAGGAAAAATTTGTTTTTGTGGGAGAATTTTTATTTTTTAGATCAAATTCGGAAACTTAGTAGTTGGAGACATTATAGAAATGCCTTCTGTATTTGCTACATATAGTGTTTACCTACCTAAGATTTAACCCCACGTGCTATTGAGTCTACTTAGTGCTTTGCAACAATCACCGCTGCGCCTGCGATTTCTGTAGAGTTTACTACATAACGCTGCTTAAGTGAATATTTAGGTATAGCAACCGAGTGAGCCTGAGGCTTGAACTATTTTATTGAAATTTTCCGCTTATCTTGCTCAAAGAATTTGCTCTCTTGTACAACTTGTTCTACCGCTGTCTGCACTGCTGAATCCGATAGGACAGAACTAGCCCATACTACATGTGACAATACCTTTCAATCGACTGTCCCGAACTCGCTTAGAAATATATATAATATATATATATATATATTCTGTAAGAATGCTTTAAGCTTTCAAAGGTCTGATGAGGGCATCTCTAGTGGCATACGTACATTTCGGGGTATCTTGCTCGCCTCTATATGCCTTTCGCTAGACCCCTACACTACTCATAGCGAAGTCGGACAGTCCATATCATAGTTTCAAAAACCAAGTAAGTATGGACTTTAAACGGCACCTCCTCATAAGTACTGACCGAAGAAGTTTTTAGGACCGATTGATTAACATTGGAGTTGATGAATAATGTAGTTAATCCTGCTGAGAAGACACAAGGTTTCCACTACAATCCGTATTTCACCAAAGCTACGGTTCGACTGATTTCTCCTTTTTCAGGATCTGGGTAGATACTTAGCTGCGCAATTTAGTCAGCTATGTACTTTCATTCAGCATCAAATGCGATACCTATGCTTCAGTGAAAATGGAGACAATTTCTCTAAAGACTGTCTGCTTTGTACGGGTTATCCATTCGTTTATACTGGTGAAAGATTCTGTACATACAGTTTCTGCAGGTGCGCAATATGCCTCTTTTACGTTGAAGGAGCCATTCTGATATATTTTGTGAGCTTTCTCGCGATGACTAGACTAAAGATTTCTCTATGAGGTCCACTTTCGACTTCCTGAAATTTGTTTTAGGTTTTTCGAGGGTTCCACGAGCTGCACTATGGAGTACTCGTTCAAGGATAGCGATTCCTACTTCGAGGTCATCTGTATGAAGTCTCGGCTTTTTATGTGCACCTTGTGGAACATCCTGCGCAACTTTGAGTTTACCATCAGAGTCCTTTATCATAGGAAGACAGAGCCATGTATCTGTTCATCCATGTAACGCGAACCCTCTTCAAGATGCAGGTGAACCGGTGGACCGTCCCCAAATTTGTATAACCACCATCTCCATAATTGAAAGATTATAAAGTTTGTTCTCTGCGCATTGACTATTGCAAATATTGTGAGTGATTTACAAAAGTACCTACAGTCATTGTAGCGAGACACAGCTACTGATAGAGTCGGTACTGACGCTCGAGACTGCTGGCGGTAGTAGAGAGTACAGAAATGGTTCCGCTGTACTTGAGAGCTGATATCCAACACATATTGACACCTCTACACTGTGACAAGGCGGAAAATCATTGAAAAACTTTCATGGGAAGACCTGTTGCATTGTTGAGTCCTTGGAATTGCCAAGAAATACTATGAATTTGTCTGTAGAGAAAATCTAAGCTCATCAATGTGTTGTTCTATCGTCGTGAATGTGTTCAGAAAGAAACAACGTGTGTAAAAATGATGGAGAAATTTATTAGAGGGTAAATTGAGCTTTGAGCTCGTATTCACCCAAACTAACTGAATTCTCTCATTATTGAAACTCACTAATTTATATCCTAATTTCTATGTGTTAATCAAAAGGTGCGAAGTGAAGAACGCTCAGTGGTTGAACGAAAAAGCTGCAAGACATGCAAGAAAAAAAGAGTTAAGAAAGTAGACACCTACCCTTCTCCGTACTCTTGGGATTCCTTGAGTGCCGTATTGGAACGTGTTACATGACGGAATTCACGTACAACGGACAACTCAATTAAAACAACTTAATTCATTAAAACTTTTTACGTCACAGTAAAATTATGGGAAATTCAAGAGTCTATGAATTCTATGATAAACAAAACACACTTGAAACGTTGCTTTTAGATTCCGCTCGTCAAAGCAGGAGAACATTTCTCGGGCGTGCATCGGCTCGAATTGTGTGACGGCCGATCGCCTAAAATAAGATTAGCTTAAAAAACAGCCCGAAAAATTTTGTATCAGAAAAATCTACCGGATCGATCGTGATTGCTAAAACGGTTAACGTGAACAATCATTTAACAATTTGCCTATTTGTATATTGAAAATTGCGGGAATTGATATGTGGCTTGAAGATTTCCTTGTGACGATCTAGTCGATTAAAATCGGTAACCACATTATCAGAGCAGAGGTGTTTGAGGTTTGTGCGGTATATTCTAAGCTACTCAATCAATCCAAATAGTTGAATGTACTGACGTTCCATTGCCAGATTTATCTGTGGAGTAGCTATGTAGAGTCCGTGCAGATCATCCTTAAGTACACCACTGTATACGATCTCCATCTCGACGACGTCGCAGGGGATCAGATTGTTTTTTGAGCGAAAACGCCCACTGTGACGAATTCGAACACATAAACTGCAAATGTTTAAGTGATTCATCTCAGCGAAAACTCTGAATTTATTATACTAGGTCGAGGAAAAAGTTCCTCACCCTCGAAAAGATCAAGTTCTATGTTTTCAGCATCGGTCATTGTAAATTTATGGGAATGCTTAAAAAGATTCTCATGAGAAACTCTCTATTCAACGCTAGTTGTAAGATAACTAACATTAATTCGCTGAAGGCGAGCGTCTGCATTAACAAAACCATATCAAACCTCACCCTTGAGGAGGTCAACGAGAGTTTGATAAACCGAAGGGAGTCGAGGTCTTGCCGCAATCAGCACACGGTCCAGATGCTGGGCCGTTCGATTATGAGCTTTTCCACTCAATGGAACATCTCTTACTTAGGTGCCGATTCGAGAAATTGACAAAGTTTGAAGAAGGATATCGGAAGCTTCAATAAGCCCAATAATGTAGAGTGGAGTGCAAAAACATTTTCGTCAGCTGGGTTCGAACCCAGATCTCACTCTTTCCGGGAGCGGGTGCTGAACCGTTGCATTACCAACGCCCGTTTTTCACACAACTCTTTTTACGTTACAATGCGTTATCTCCCAGCAGCCAAGCGTCTACAGTCTGGCGAGAGCATTCACAATCGACGTTGAGCCACTTATGCGGACAGATATTGGGTTATAAGTTTTTATCTTCAGAGCCCTTCCTATTTATAGTTTTTTGTTAGAAAAACCTTTCTTATCTTCTCATTTACTTATATTAATAGTATTTTGAGCAGATGCGGAAGCTTTCAGATTGTTGGCAGAATATTGTGGATAATGATGTCTCTATTTCAAAAAAACAATTATTGTTTTTTCAATTGAATTAATAGATAAGCCTCCATTTCTAAGAGGGTATTGAAGAACTTTTTACTCAACCTAACAGTTTCTTGTCAATATCGTTTTGACTTTGTAAATAGATAGAGATGTTTTTGTGTAGTTTATTTCCCTTTCCAATTCCTTAAAGTGTATGATGAGATTATTCTGAAACCTCTTTCATTATTTACTTCCAATTTAAATACTTTGTCTTCTTTTTTTTACCTTGGTAGGGTACTATCTCTCCTGAAGGGGAAATAATGTACTGAGCAGACATCGACACTGAACTCAGTTAAGCTGAAGCTTTTGATGGAACTCACCATGCATTCGTTTATGTACTGACTATTCTTTTTCATGGCTCGGCAAAAGACTGAAATAGACTGGAAATATGACTGAGAAAAACAAAACCATGGTCGGTAGATTTAGTGGAAAGCATATGAGTCTCAGGAACGATAATCGCTGGTTCAAAGCCATCCTGAGTTTCTAAGCGTTGCTCATATTATGAAGTCCTTGCGACTGTCTTTCAATGCACTTTTCTGGCTTGCTTCTAATATTCTAAGAAATTTTCATTGCTTGAATTAAATTTTGTGAGTGTTCATTGAGCAGCCCTATGAGGAGCGTTGTTGGCTATGCTACCTTTGATCCTGCCCCCATAATAGTTCTATCTGAATATGGTGAGGACTTGAAGTTTCACGAGAGTACAATCAATCACTCTGTCTCACTTTCATCAATCTAAAGAAAGCCTTTGATTCAGTGGAAATAGAAGCGGTTATAGAGGCTCTGGATAACCAGGGCGTCCCTACTCGGTACATAATGATCCTTCGTGAGCTTTATAAAGATTTCACAACCACAATATCTTCATTCTACAACAATATCATCATTGACGTAGAAAGAGGGGTTCGACAAGGAGATACAATTTCGCCAAAACTATTCACTGCCACCCTACAAAACGTCATGCGAACATTAGAATGGGACGAAATGGGAGTGAAAATTGACGGTCGACAATTAAATCATCTTCGCTTTGCTGACGATATCGTTCTCATAACACCAAACATCAGCTAAGCGGAACGAATGTTGACTCGATTTCGATAACGCCTGTGGAAAGATTGGTCTTCAACTGAATCTAACGAAAACAATGTTCATGAGGAACGGATGGGTTTCTAATGCCCCATTCACGCTCAACGGAACGACAATCTCCGAATGCTCCAGTTACGTCTATCTAGGTCGTGAAATCAACATGATGAACGACCTAGCTCCAGAGTTGAGCAGGAGAAACGAGCGGCTTGGGGAACGTTTAAGAGCATCGAAGATGTAGTGAAGAGGACAAAGAACATACGACTACGTGCCCACCTTTTCGACTCGACAATTATCCCTGCCCTGACGTATGCAGCAGAAACCTGGTCGCTACGTAAGCAGGATGAAAGATCACTTGCCGTTATCGAACGCGCAGTCGAAAGGTCGATGCTAGGAGTATCTCGTATTTCGCAAATCAGACAAAGGATCCGAACTTCCGACCTACGTCAACGATCGAAAATCAGAGACGCCGTTCTACACGCCAGGATATCGAAAATAAGGTGGGCCGGACACGTGATGCGCTTCAACAACAACCGATGGACGAGAGCCGTTACCGACTGGATTCCTCGGGACGTCAAGCGCTCCAACGGAAGACCACTGACCCGTTGGTCCGATTTCTTCACGAAAGCGATGGAAGAAAGATATGATGCTCAGCGAATCCCTAGAGCGAGGAGGACCCACTGGGCTACGACGCGATAGGGAATAATAGAAAAGTTGCTGGTACCCGCTCGAGTCACTCGACGATCAACGGGACTACAGGTGACAGGTGATACATTGAGCAGCCCTATGAGGAGCGTTGTTGGCTATGCTACCTTTGATCCTGCCTCCATATTAGTTCTATCTGAATATGGTGAGGACTTATTGCCTGGTCAGGAAGTCTGTTGAAACTCCAAAAAAACCATCGTTTTGACTAGCTTTCTATAAGCCACCACCACATTTTTTGAGTTTCTTCTTTCACCGAATGTGATGAACTTAAACCGGATTGTATCAAATGGTGCTGTAGGAATGATATTAGAGGGAATGAAATGTCCCACAAATTCAGCAGCCATCCTCTTCGAGTTGACCGTTATGCTGAATGTCTTCATGGTGATTTTGTGATAATGCAAGACTATCAGTTTTGTTACTTTCAAACCTGCATAAATATAATATTTCGTAAAAGACCGTTGGCATAGTCGAAAAATGTCAAACTAATGCATCGCAGAGGGTAAAAAATTAGTGTTTTCAGATTTAGCACGATTCGTTTTCTCTTTTGTCAAGTCGCAATTTTTCGAAAAGTGAATATTTCATCGGACTAACGACTGACGACTTCTAAGTCTTTAACAGTTTTTCGTGTTCAAAAACGAAGCAAAAAGCAATAGACCTCAATATCAATGGCAACAATTCCTGTCATGTTACCAGCTGTAATATTTGGATGAATGGTGATGTTATACGAGAATGGAGCGACGTCTCGTGGTAACCTGAGGCAATATATAAAGGTATTTAATATTCTCTGATTTTGTGAGAGGCAGTAGTGCAATAATTGAAATTTTAAGTTGATAGAATCAAGTTCTATTTTAGGGATATGCCGTCTAACCATAACATGAGTCAACCCACCACTTCTGTTTTAATCTATATGAGTTACCAATCAACAAGGACGGACGGAGACTTTCGCCTTGAGCAGGTTGATTTGGACAAAGTTCACGAGCTCCGAAAAGGACGGTGAGCACCGTGACAGCAGATCATGTACAGTGAAGGTCAGTGTGCCAAAATAGACTATTGAACAATTCTTATCTCTGATAGCTTAAGTAGTTGCAGCAATGCATCTATACGTTGTTATTGGATTTTCACAGATTCACATGCTCGCCTTTTATGCCTTTTGTTTGATTTGTATATATATCACCTATGAGCAATATAGGTCGGATGCAGCGTTTTGGTGATCAGGAATTCTAATGCAAATCCCTGTTGACACAGCTTTAGAAGAGTCGTTCAGCAGAGGTGAGCGCAAAGTCTTAAGTCCGTTTGCCGACCAGCGATTTATGAGAACGAATAGAAAAGTTCTATAGAACTGCTTATACGCTGTGGACCCGACTATGTTTATGCTATCGGGTTGCATCATGAACGATATTTCATAGGATTCTACCTGTCATCCTCATAAAAAAGTTGGAACCGTTCCAGAAATATGTAAAGATACAAGAATGAGTATAGAGGATACGTGGGCACAAGAACTATAGAAATTGTTACCATGGAGAAAAACTAACTTATCAGCAAAAATCACAAGGAGACAAAAGGGATGTTTTTGTACAAATAGTTTCGCCTGCGCAATTTGTTTTGTATTTTCTGGCGCCTGTGGAAAAACTGAGGTGCTGCCGTAATTCTGTTAGGACTCATCTGTCTCTGTAGATGTCTCATTAAATGAATCAAAAGGTATAAATATGACGCACCTCTGGAACCTCCTGAGACACTATCCAAGCGTTGATGAGAATGCCGACTAGTACACCAAAGATGAGCATTCCGACTGATGCCGTTACAACTAAGTAGGTATTGACCGATGAACCAACTTCACCAGGAGCCGATGACCACGTGGCTGAATGACGACATCATCATTGACTCTTTACAAAAGAAACATTTCAAAATATAGCAGTCGCCATCTACTGCCCAATGCTTTTGGCCTCTACAGAGATATAGATTCGACTTTATCAGATAGAGAGCAGACAAATATACTGGCTTTCTAGTAAGCGAATGATTGAAGTTAAATAAGAATGGCTAAAAAAATTTTTTTTTACATGACATATTTGACTGAAATTTCAGGTAAGGAGTGCTCACAAAGAAGGTTTTTAATGTACATATATAACTCCGCCGTTTTTTTGCTATAATAATATTAAAATTGAAGACATGAAAGTTCTTTTTCTACTCGAAAGTGAGTTGAAAACGCTATTTATCAATATGTTTTCCATATAGCAAAACTTTTGTGCCTGAAAACGCCATTTTTTCGAAATTTGCTGGATTGTAATTGGAATGTGGCAATTAAAATCTCCACCTCGCCCTCTTATTACGTGCTCGATCGGTTTTGCAGCATGAAGTCGAGCGCGAACATGAAGCAAAATGCAAAGTGTCATTCTGGTTTTTTGGTAATCGTTTTGCAATGATTGCATGAGCTCGGTATCTTTCAATTGCGCATTTTCTTGCAAATATTTTGCTGAACAATTCGCATGTAGTTGCTTCAAGATGGAACTCACTCCAATCTCCATTAACCTTGTGCGCCGCTTCACTGCATTTTCCCCTACACTCAATTCGCTTATGAGTGACAAGCGAATTTGTTCCCACAACGGCTCCATTTTATAGCGAGTATATCCGAGTTATTCATTAAAATGTTTGCTAAAAATATGCAGTGGGAACGTATCAGAACTACTCAATATTAAATATTTTGCTGATTGATCTGCAAAGCAAGGTTTTCGCAGATGGCGTTTATGCGTACAAAAGTCGTATCAAAGTCCTATAAAAACCCATCACATGAAATTTTTTGGATATAGAAATCATATAGAGAAATAGTCTTAGAAAGCATTTTTAACAAGAAAGAGTTCTATATCTTTATTTTTACTATTATTACTGCGAGCCCATGTGGCGCAATGGCTAGAGGTGCTCTGCATCGCATACGAGGTCAATGGTTTGATCTCGCTCTCATGGCTCACCAAGCCATTCATTCCTCGGGATCGATAAATTGATACTGGACGTGTCTCGGATTTGTGTGGAAGCATTAGCTGCACTGACTCGATACAACGAGAGGCCACCGCGAGTTATTGTAAAGACCTCATATGTATCCACTCAGCACAAACGAAGTTATAAATTTTGAGACAAATGCATGGGTGCTTCCTTCAGTGAATGATAAACGCCGAGAGCCTTTCCTTTTTAATGCAGCAAAAAGATTTCAAGCGACGGAGTCATATCTGTACACCTGATACATGAGTTGCAATACGCGTTCGTATCATTGGATTCAGCAATGACACTGTACTTACACCTAACGTCTACACAACCGATTGCTAAATCAGCTTCTTCGATATGAAAACCTACTAAAAGCGGTAACAGTGTTGACTAATGATACGGCAGTGAAACTCTTACTCTACTCAAGGCAGTTTTCGATGTCGGTTGTTTGTTAGATTTGATCTCAAACCAGATATGTACCTGTCGGTGGTTAGATTTTCACCAGACGGCACATTATGATTATAATAGAAATAGGATTTCATGGACTAATTAGATGAAGTTTCACGATTCAAATCCAGTTCATCATTTTACTTTATTAATGGGATTGGTGCTGAAAAGCAGCTTTTTGATATTCTTCAAGGAGAGAAAAACCTTTGCATGGCAAAAAGAATAATTTATAGCTTAGAGGGTTTATTTGCCTACAGCTGATTTTTGCCGTTGAAGTGCTACTGAATAAACGTGAAGGGAGAAGTTTATGAGCCAAACTATTCTCCTGGATAACAAGAACCCTGGTTGCATTTGTTTAGTAGAAGAGTTTCATTGAGAGAAATGGGTGTGAGTAGGCCATAGTAAGGTACTAGATGTGTTGAAATAGAACTACACGAGCAATGATATCGAACACAACTCACAGCCTGAGAATTTTCCACCTACATCCTCACTATCGGGAGACCGTGATTTGTCGACCACTCTGGATGAGCTCATGGCTGATGTGAAATGCTTCCAGGAATCTCACTGTTTACAGAAGTAGTTCTTATCATTCGCTAACGATATCAACGCTTGCCTCCAAAAAACCGTATCATTGGCTTTCATCAGAGCGATAGCAGTGTGCATTGAGTCAGTTTGTTATTTCGCCTCCAAACGGTCCTAAAATCCTTACGTCATCATTTCATTCACCATGGAGGATTAGGGACTGCCGTGATGTCACTTATCAGAGCAGGCCCACTACCATCGGCAACAATGCACAATAGAGATGAATAGGAAATGTGCTGGCTCCCACACCACTGAGACGCGTATCACTCATCCTTTTTAGGACTGAGATTCATTTGAATCAATCTCAACAAGAGCGTCGTAGTGCAACGGTTAGCATATGCTCCCGTAAGAGTGAGATCTGTTCGATCCCGGTCGCAACGTTTTTGCACAGTACTCACATTGGTTACACAACTCACCGCCAAGTGCATCAAATGAAAAATTTGAACTGGCACTGAGCTAAACCACCTATCTGCATGTAAATACAAAAAAAGCCTACAGACCCTCAATTTTTAGTTGTAGCACTAGCCCACTTCGCCACATCTTTGGATGAGTGTTGCAGGTTGGGCATCTCATGCAAGTTCTACGGACCACTCCACAAATGTTGATCAGCCATTTAAGTATACAGAAAGGTGAAAACTATGGATCGAACATCTAGCCATTCAACAATCGATGAAAGGAAGCTGAGACTGTCTGTTGTTCTTCGAGGTTTACACCGTTTTTTAGAGTTCATCACTGTGACTTAGTGCATTTCGAGCTCATAAAGAACATTTTGATATACAATTACCTTTAGCCAGCACGATTATCCTCCTAGACACTTTTTCTGAGCAGTTCAGTCCCCATTGAAGTAACAGAGGGCTTATTGAGCACATGCCACAATATTGGGACTTAGGAGCGACTTTGAGTGTGGTGACCTTTCAGAAAATCTGCATAAAGCCACAAGCCCTCCTTTGTATAGAGTGTTCATTTTTACAACTCTAGCTTCCATCACAGTCTTTTTCCAAAAATCCGCTGATTATGCAAAATGTCTCTTTCTGTATTACATAATGCACATATGATCTGAGAAATCTATAGTTATGAAGATGGAAGGCATTGTCAAATTTTATAACTATCGCCCTATCACTTGTGCCCTTTTATTGTACAGTATATGGAGTGAGAGCAATCAGACCTTTTGATTTTCCTATCGTGTGGAAGAGTAGTGCGGTGGATTCTCATCGTTGCAGTAATTAGCTTAGCATCATAACACTCTTATATAGGACATTCGCTAGCAGTACAGACTATCGGATCGATAGTCATAACACTGTGCATTTAATATTCAGCGACTTGCTGTCGACAGCTACAACTGTTCTTCGATTTCTAATATATTCATTAATTGAGAGTGATGGACAAGACTTTCGCATCAAGCGGCACTAGAATCCGCACCTCACTCTTTCCGGGGACGCGTACTCTATCCCTTACACTGCTGACAACCATTTTGCACACCAATCTTTCTACGCTATAGCGCAGCCGCTATAGCGCTATCTCGCAGCCGCCAGCCGTCAGCGGCCCGACCCGGGTAGTCGGTCTCGATATTGAATCCAGTCATGCTGACAGATTATGGGTTCTAAAGGTCAAGTGAAATTCCTTCTGGTTTAGAGAGCTTCTAGAGGTGGCGTAGTGTGTCAAATATAACCACTGAAAAAATTGGTGTGCTATGTGTGCGTCAATAGCGTAACGGATAGAGCACGCGCTCCCGTAAAGAACGAGGTGCGAATTCTAGTCCCGCCTGACGCGAAAATTTTGCACGTCACTCTACATCAACGGGTATATTTAAAACATCATATCACCGCTTAAAGAGGTTCAAGAAGAATTTTATTTGTTTACCGGTTGTTGGTTGAAATGAATACTTGCTCACTAGCTTCATTCATCCATAGTCTGATATCTGAAACGAAATCACTAATTTTGGATCGTTGGCATGGGTTAGAACTTTAGATCCTTTTGAGATTTCCAATTGGAGAGACTCAGCCTTGACTTTATGACATTTCGATAGCGCTGTTTGATAACGTTCACAATTCTACTTACGCTAATGTTACTAGGAGTCAGGGGACACCGTTGAGACAAAAAGGTGGGCACAAACTTGATGTTCTTTGTTTTTCACAACATCCTCGAGGTTGTTAAACGTTTTCGCAAGTCGCTTCCAACCTCCTGCTCAATTCTGGATCTAAGTCTTTCCATAAAATTGACTTGCTGGCCTGAATAGACAACTGTTGGCAACTGGGTACATGGGGATGTTCATTCCGCTGTTCGTGTTTAAGGCATTTGAAACTACTAATCTATTCTTCAAGTATACCGTTCCAATGAGATTTGGTCGGAGAGCAGCCTTTCCACAAACTTTGTTATAGTCGGTCAACATTCGTTCTGCATGGCTTATGCTTGATGTTATAGAACGAAGTCATTAGTAAAGTAAAGGTAGTGTAAATTTCGACCATCGATTTTCACAAGCATTTAGTCGCAATCTAATTTAAGCATGACATTTTGAAAAGCGCTAACATTTGATGTGATGGCATTGCTTTGCCTGACCTCCTTACTTCGATGTGTTGTCTTTGCAAAGTAGTGCTGTTTTGGTTTGATATTGAAACGCTTGAACAGCTTATAGGACATCTCACTATACTGAACGCTCGGCTGTTCAGCTTTAACGATTACTTTTGCACCAAATCAATGACAAGCCCTTTTCAAATAGATGAAAGTGAGAAGGAGCGGTTTCTTGCACTCTAGCAAGACCTCAATGAGTCTCGTTACCGCTTGAATGTGTCTACAATACTGAATCCCTTTGGAAAGTTTAATGTAGACAGAGCAAACGATTTGAGCGGTGCTAGACCATATCGTAAAGGCCTTTTTATCAAGCAACAATACGGTTATCTGACAGGCAACATGCTACGGACGAAACCAATATGTTGAAGGGTGATGGCAGAACCACTTCAAGGTGTTTAGATCTTATCCTTTTCAGATCAAGCAATCTTATTTCTTCACCAAAATATAACACTGCGCATTTTGGAAGTTTTCAAAGGAAGAACCGGTGTGGAAACAAATCCATTCCATGCCCCATGGCTATAAGAGGGTGTGTCTTTCGAAGAGATCCCAGCAGTCATTGTGGATAAATTCCTTTACCGCTTTGTGGAACCTGTGCCTGTTTCGTCCTCGCATTGCACTACAATCATCCTAGTTTTGCCTTAGCGAACTTTTGAACGGCTTTGTGAATGCTGTTTTCGATACCTTTATAATATTAGAAGACATGCCTGATAATTATTTTTTGAGCAGTGCATGCGGTCTGTTATAGGGCAACATATAGAGCCCGATACACGTATTTCGGTCTTGACAGACTCGTCAGTCGGGCAATACCCTTCGTCTGTAGCCAAACCCTAGGGAGGATCAAAGAATATAAAGAAGACGCGCAGGCGCAGGATTTACAAATTTCATTGAGTGAAAATATCACTTTATTCTCATTTGGCAAATCATGGTTTCGGTGTGAGCCTATTGTTCCACAACCGAGAGTGTAACGCACTTGCAACTAATCATAAGCAAGTGAGATTTATTCAGTTATTTTTATTTTATTCATTTTTAATTGATCCGTTTTCACGGTGTGTATTTTTTTTCTTCGATGCTCATCTCAACTCCCTAGCAATTAAATCGTTTTTCGTGTTCTTCTTTAACGCCGCAGAGAACTGGTTGAGACCGTCTCCTTGCAAATTCGAGTTTAGCCTGGTTGTGGCGTTTCATAAGGTGTTCATTGTTGACTGCCGAAGTGTTGGTAAATGGGGAACGGCCGCCACGAGCATCACTATCACTCGACCACGCGCCTCCCACTCCCTTGAATGAGATCAACCTTTACAGATGCATTCTCTGACAAACATTTGTTACTATTCATTGGTTATATAAATGTTAAACGTCAATGCATATTTGATTTTATGCTTATCACTTTGGAGCGTGATATTTTCGGTTACACTTCTATACCACATATTAGCAGAGTTGAAGCAATATTGAAGCAAGGAACTCAATGACAGCCATGGATTTTGCACAGCTCTACCAATATATGCAATGCTCGCACAAAGTTGAAGCACATCGCATCACGCTCCGAAGTGATAGTTAGGAAACAGGTTGAAACAATGATGAAAGGGTTGAGCTCTCGGCCTTAATCAATCCCTGACGGAAGCGCCATGCACTCGTTTTCAACATTTAACTTTGTTTGAGGTGACTGAATACATATATGGCCTTTACAGTGACTCGCGGTGGGCAACCGTTATATCGAACTAGTGCTGCTTATACTCCCAGACAAGTCAGGGATCAATCTGATGTGTGGACGGCTTGGTGAGTCATGAGCGTTAGATAAACCATCGACCTTGCGTAAGACGCAGAGCTCCTGTAATCACTGTGCCCCCTCCCCCCTTTTTTTTGGGTTAAATATGGTTACTATTTGGTGAATAGCAGAGATCACTGATTTTTTCTCAAAGCTAGCGAACATCACGGCAGGAAGCGTTTTCAGCATAA
The DNA here is from genome assembly GCA_019055375.1 of Parelaphostrongylus tenuis. NCBI lineage: Eukaryota > Metazoa > Nematoda > Chromadorea > Rhabditida > Metastrongylidae > Parelaphostrongylus > Parelaphostrongylus tenuis. The sequence continues at coordinate 43,021 of JAHQIW010005646.1, forward strand.
TGAAAATCATGCGTTATCAAATGCATAATTTGGAACTGAAAATGACTGACGAGAGGTTGACAACATTCGACCAGATATCGTATAGAATAACACGCTTTATCCTTAATGTTGAAATAACTAGGCTATTGATTGCTTTAGAAGAAATCCTCACTTGAGGAAATCAGGATAATGACTTCACTGAAGAATTCTTTGAACGAGTGATTTCCTTGTTTCGAACAAATAGACCTGAATTTGTCAAAACATGGTATGCGCGTTCTTTCGATGAAGCTGTCCTTGACACGTTGACACATTAGTGATAATCAAAAAACCTATTGTCACAAAATGTGAAGCACATTTTAATGGGACCACACATCCAGTTTTCAATCAACATATATTATATTGTCATCATACTCCCAACGGTATAGCGATGTTGTGATTGATTTAAATTGACTTATATGAATGTTCATTGAAGTACATCGTAATTTCATACCAACAATACTATGAGGCTAGAACTTATTTAGTTTTCTTTGCTTGAAATTTCGGCGATTTTCGCGTTTTGGCTAAAGATCGTGTACCTGCACTAGACAACGGCTCAGCGGGTTTCGGTGTCACTTTTTTCAAGTCTTTGACTAAACCAGCAACTTTCGCTCGTACTTTTGACATTTCTATGCTTATCTCGGTTGAATCTTCCACATATGGACTTTCTTTATTCTTCTCCTCTTCCGCAACTTTTTGCTTTCCTGCTGGCCCACGTCGAACATCGCCCGACTTCTTGTCCACAGTACTAGACTTTGCCGCCGTTGATTTTTCATTCGCTTTTTCTCCTTTCTTTTCCCGGGTTCTTTGCATGCCTAAATTAGACAGGAATACTTTGAAACAAGGAAAAAAATTAAGAGAACATCTTTCGATAAGGATTATAAAGGTATGTGTATAAATGCATATTTCAATGCTTTTTCCTAGTCACCTAACCTTGGTGCCAAAGTCGCTACATATAGACGTCATACTAAGGTCATATCATTTGATCCAAGGCTGTTTCATTTTTCGAAAACATTCGAATTACAAGCTACTTAGGTTGGTTTGCGAGTAGTCTTACAATTACGAGGAACTCGTGCTGGTTAGTAGAGAAACTGTTGTAGAGCTCATCAGTAGCGCTAGTTATGGCACATTTCAGCCCCATAATATTGGATGAGTCCTTCTTCGTAGTTTCTTCAAGATCAGATTGAGAAAGCAATAAAATATATAAAACAAAGTACAAAGTGAAATATGTATAGATGAAAACTGTGCAGAAACAGTGAAATACTCAAGATACTGAAACGTAGGAGTCATGACGTACCTCCTGTCAACGTCGTCAGGGACGCTAAAAATAAAGATGAGTAAGTATTTCTTGTAGCTTGGCAAAAATATTAAACAGCTCTTTCTAGGTAAATTACTACTTTAATCAAATTCACTTACGTTTAAGTAGTGTGCTTGGAGCGGTATGTTGTGTGTTTTGAACACCGAGATTCATGGCAGCAAGGCGAACATTAGACAGGCTCTTCAAAAACAATGCATTATCGTTTTTGCAAAACTTTAAAGATTACTATGTTGTAGATGAGTCAATGATAGAACTACTGTGTACTGGAGATGATCATCGCACTCAGAACACAGCTTTTGGTACATTTGTGGCCTTGATAATTTCCGATGCCCAGAGCAACTCAAGAGTTGCGAACTCGAAACAGAAATGGCCATAGAGAAACGAACTCTTCAAGCAATGACAATGGGAGTAGCCGGATATTTCCATACGTATCTATTAGACTGAGCAGTTCTGGAAATTTCTGAAACTTTCATTTTGACATGTTTGTGCAGTTTTATATGGGGAATTCTATATATCTTTATCTAGTTTATTAATTTCAGCTCTAAAATGCCTATTCAACAGTAGATATGTGTATGCACATTCGCATTTATTGGAGCAAAGCTTTAACTACCCTCAAAGCCGAGATGAGATTAATGAAGGTGCGGGTGCTGACAAAGGGGCAAAGTCGATTGTGGGCACATAGCATAGTGATTGGCTCAATTATGCTCACTTGCTCCGTTTGCCACGTGGAGCTCTCCATTGTCTCCGTGGGATCAGACAATCTTGGACTGGCTAATTGGACTTCTCCACACAATAATGTAATGTAACGATAACCAAAAGAGATGTTAATGGGTTGTACCTGCAATGATTCAATACGTGTGGAAAGATGAGCAGTTATATGAGCGACGAAGAATAAGTTTCTGAATTAGACCTGAAGAGTGTGATGAAAAACAAGCTTCTGAATTCAATATGTGGTGTGATGAGCGGAAGATGACCTAGCATAAGGGAGGGTAATTTGTGCATTATACAAATACACGAGTGAGTTTGGACCTTGCAGAATGTCAAGAAATGGATAGGTAGGGAAAAACAACATACGCAATTTATCAAAAAGAAAACTGGAAAATGAGATGACGACTTGATTAGGCTGATATCGACGGAGCGTGTGAACATAGTTACCCTTATTTTGGTTTATGCTAATCAAAGCAAAAGTGAACTGATCTTTGCCGGCAATTTCGACTCTGCATCTGTAAGCAGATCAGCTGCAGTGAAAGTGACTTTTCGTCTATTCATCCTGCAGGTGTCAGCCTAAACTAGCTATCAAAAACAGTTCGGTGGCTAGCTGCAACTCGGAAAATCAGCCAACCGCCAGTCAAAGGCATTTACTGCTGATATGACTTCCCACTTGTTTATGCTGATAATATATACGTAGAACATTAAACATTCAATGATATGCACTAAACTGAAGCATAGCTGAGAAGGAAAATAGCAGTTACTTGGAGAAAACTACTTAGAGGTCTTGGGTTACAGATGATTCAAAAATCTAAAAAAAGATAATTTCAATCTAGGAGACATGCTCGGTCGGCCATCTGTTTTGGATGGAAGTGACTTGTAAGCCTCTTTGGACGCTAAGCCTTCATCAAGCATTCGTGATTTGGCTGGAGAGGTTCGGTGTTTTGCAGCCGACCGTTGCCAACAAGTTGCACCAATTCGAGTTTGTCCGCAAAAAGAAGAAGAGGATTGCTAGAAAGTTGTGAACAATGGTGGTCTATAGCTAAAAGAATAGTCATTGTTTTCTTTTTATGTTCTTTGCTCATGAGAGCGAGACTTTCAAAAAATTGTCAGAACTTTTTGCTCAGCCGTAGTATCAACCTCGCCGCATAACATATGTGGGATCTACAGATGAAAGGTAACGCCTTGCTGATTTGCTTCAAGAGCATAGATGATTCTTCTTGAATGCTAATTTAGTTTCAAACTTGTTCAAAATTAAACCTGTAAGCTAAGAAATACTCAATAATTTAGAGCGATGTGCCAAAAGTTTTGTTTCAGGCGGTACTCCAATGTGGACAATGTCGAAATCGACTGCCCATGCCAAACCGTCGACGACTGGTTGCTTACAGATAGATCCGATATAGCGTAGAAAGAGTCTTGGCAAAACAGACACAGATAGTGCAATGGGTTAGAGTACGCGTCCACGGTTAGGGTGAAATGCGGGTTCGAGTCCCAGCTCACACAAAAGGTTTTGCACATAGCTCCACATCATTGGATATATTTACAACACCGTAGCACCATTACAAGCCGTTAAACAGAAATAATTATGTTAGAAAAGAATTTGAGGTAAAGTTCCAGGCAACATTTAGACAAATCATCGTCTTATATTGATCGAAATCTCATCTGTTGTACCATATCCTTTTAAAATGCGGATCTTGTAGATAAAGCCGAAGAAATTTGTTGGTCCCAGAATGCCTCCTCGCAAAGGCAAAGATTTTTTTCTAAGAGGTTTGATGTGAATTTGTAGTCAACGAGTCTGCTAACTTTCTTTGATCACGTATTCTTTGCACATTACAATGCCATGGTGGAGAACTTTGGTGAGAAAGCAGTGCAGCATTCTTAGTGGATCGCGATACTATTTTGGTGGACAGTAACGATACAGCCGTTTATCATTAATAAGGGAGTGCAATAAAGAGAGTATAAAACTATGCTTTTTCCATATTCACCTAATACTGATAAACTGCGATACAATAAATCGTCGCCTGAGAAGAAAATATTTTTGATTGGAAATCGATCGAAAAAAGCTATGCTTTTCGCCAAACGAAAACGTGAGCTCGAAAATCACTTCTGCAAGGCGAGAGTCATGTTTAATAGGGCATCAGTGGGTGACATTACTTTGTTGATGTGGTGCTCCTTTCCACTCCATTCGTCCGAATGCGACAGCAGTGATTATCTACATGGAAAGGATGAGCCAGTAACGGAGAATAACAACTCGAATCACTGTGCCTTCAGAGGGGGTGATATCGCCAAATCGTCTGTAAAAAATCTTTGCAATCTCGGATAAGCTTATCGATGAATTGGAACTTTAGGAATTTATCGCTGGTAATCAGTAGGTGCCAGAATTTACAGTTTGTACTGCCGTATGCGTGACCAAGGATTATCCATAAGAATTATGCTTTAAGAAAGTCCACAAAACATGAAGAAACCTGGAAAGCAGGTTTGACATCTAAATGGATGTGATGAATCTATTTCGAGAAAATTGCACAAAACTAACCATCAGATCATTTCGATCCTTCGAGAACTGAGTGGCTGCAATCGGTAGATTGGTGGATGACTAAAGTAAGTAGGTTAAATGTGAAAATAAGCAGACAAAACTACTGAATATGGTACATTACTACCGTTATCTAGAAGAAGGTTTCTAATATAAAGTAATGAGCGTGAAAAAATTCTCTTCAATGCTGTTCAATGAGGTGATCTCGTAGAGAAAAAAAATCTTATATGTGATAAGAAGCATTGAAAAATAATTAACCAGAATTTTCGAAACCATATGCAAAATACTAGCTCTATAACTAAATTCATACAGAACTCTTCACTTACTGCCGTTCTGCCAAGCTGTGGAGGCCGACTTTCCCGAGACGGCGACTGTGTTTTTTCTACAATTTCGGTCTCTTGATTCTGTAACAAAGGCTTTTTGAGGCAATTTGACTCTGCAGTTTTAAATTCTGCAAACTTTTCCACACCAGCGATGTAGCTGGATTTTTTGAGATTTGATCTCAGCGGAATTTCAAAGATCTCGCGACTCTTCCTATAGAAAGTGAACAGTATAAAAATGTCGTCTGATTTTTCGGATGGGAGTGAAGATTAGAATGAGCACAAGACAAGATGAATAGACATGTGAATGAAAAGCTGTAGAGAAGAGCAATTAGGAGAAAAAAACAAAATTATAACGATTGCGTGATGAAAATTTTCCGCCAACAACCAGTTTTTGAAGGCCATTTTCCATTTTCCAATCCCTGAGAAACATCAGGTTTCGGCTTACGAAAAGTCTACAAATACGCTGAGAATTTCTAGTAACCAACAAATCTATTACTCCAATAGACGTTTCGCACCTCTTCACCACGGATTTGTTTCTGGCGGTCCAGCTTCTTTTGCGAATCCACGGCTACAACGCCGCCTACATGTGGTGGTTCGTGTGAGTTGAACTTCTTCACTTCAACATTCGCCCTTCGACTCTGGTTAGGCGTGTTGGCTGGCTGAAATCGCATAGACTCAGCATGATTTTCTTTGTAAATCAAACACTCAGCTCACCTACCTGCAGACAGTTGATGCAAGACATAATATTGTTGCACTTAAGAATGCCATAATGGACCCGGATTGTTACCGCCGAGGCTGATTGAAAGCCTTGCTACTTATGGACATGAGCAAGTACTTCTCACCTCTGTTGAAAACTCGTCCATTACATGGTTTCCGTTGGCCACGCCCCACTCGGACTTTTAGCAGAGATGCTACACTCATTAGATTTCACAAAATATGGGCTTTATAATAAAAAATAACTTCTTCAATTCGCTGCAGCAATTACCCGCTGGAAAAATCTTTGAAAAAATAGACGACGAACGTTGTTCTTCAGTGACAGTAAACAAAAAAAATGAAATGACACTTCCGAGACATTATTTGTGAAAATTTTATATAAACGAGGAAATGTAAACTTACTGGAACTGGTTTTTTGCCGATATAGCCACTTTCCGCGCTTAGTCTTGATAATTCCTTCAATTTTTACTTGTGTTAACTAAATACCAACTTGAATTGAAACGTTTTAATTTTTCGTAATCTCCTCACACTTTTTGGAGAGTTTGGAATTTTATCATCGTCTCCATCGCTGCCTTTTGATGGTTCGTGAGGGTTAAAACGACGTCCCAAAACGAGGACCCTGAAAGAAGTAAAAAAATCAAACTTACCCAACCAATAAAAAGCGCAAAATCTTCACAATCACTTTAACTCTATATAGTGCATTCGACATGTTGAAGGTGTTTCACAGGTTTAAGGTATACAAAAAATAAAACAACTCATGTAAAATTTCTTCCCTCGCTAACCTATCAAAAGAAATTAAAGTGGGTGGCTCGAATACACTTCCATGACCTTCAACTATTGATTACTAAGATTCTGAGCGAAAATCTCATACTCCATTGGCTTGTGCAAACTTTCATGGTGTTTTACTGCTTATGACTAAGGTACGGAATAGAAATTTTTTTCTAATCATATTAAAATGCTGATAAAATGGCCTATAAAATTAAATAAATAAATATGTCCATTATTGGCTTGTAGTTCATTATTTTACTGCCAAGTTTTCCAAGTTAGGGCAAATCTATACCCTAAGGAGCAGTACAGCTTGAAGGTAAAATAAAAAAGGGCAGGACAAGGAACTGGACAAAATCGTGCATGACAACTCAGTTTTCCGTTAATGCTTCTTCTTATACCAGGGATATAGAAAGGAAAAGCGAGCTGAAGTGCAAGGGTTATTCGTTGAAGGACTTGAAAATTACGATGTAAAAGTTTCATTCACTCACAGAAGACATTAGACCACGCAATCACTACCACTAGGATGTTGCAATAGAAGAGAAGTAAGATAAAGCTTTATCTTACCGTGATACATCTGTACGGCTAATACCAGAAAGCATTTATGCGGATATATTGATGCTTTTAACTATGATAAGTACATATAAAATACAACTACATGCAAGCTATGCTATGGAGCTAATGACCAAAAACTTTAAAACTAATCTTATACTCTCATAAAATGTTTCAAGGCTTCAAAGAGGTATGGTATAACATCTGAGTGGGTTTACGTACATTTCGGCTTGAGAGATTTTATCAGACTAGTGTTAAAGCGAGGTTTCAAAATAGTCGACTGAAAGGTAGCTACTGTTACAGTCTCATTCGTTTCGCAATCACCATCCCTATCTGCAGAATTTCCAGATAGAAGGAGGTCTACCACTTCGGATTGTGTGCTCTAAAAACTGTTGGCTTTTTTTCGAGAACATTGAGTAAATAGACAACTGGATTTCTTTGCTGCTCTTTTCTACATCCCTCACGATGATTATCCTACTGTACACCTCATAATCATGGTATTGAGCTCTACCAACGGACAAATAAAGATTTTCGTACTATTTCTGCCGCACAGAGACGTCATAGCTGCCTTCAGGGTCACAATGAACTTGCACGTAAACCGTTTCGTCAACTCCCAATTGTGTGTCCTACAAGAAGAATTCGGCATTGTAGCAGTAGATGTAATCTTACAATAGTTTGATGGTCAAGGAACGGACCCACTCCGCATGAGAACACTATCAGACTGCATCGGAACAACACCCCAAAAATGCAACGTTACTAATCCTTGGGATTCGATAGAGGGACACAGAATCACAGAAGTTATTCAAAGTGACAGTGAAGTAAGAGGAAAGTCACACGACTGGGACGAGCACGGTAAATGCATAGATGACAAACCCATGCTGCATCTTCCTAATACAGGCTTTCTTTTCGGGAAGTATCAGTGATGCAGTAACCTTATTGAAGGAGTTCAATAAAATGGATGCGAGTACGATTACGTATATTTTGGAAGAAAAAGAATTATGCCGAAAAAGCAATCAAATTTAACAAGGCGTTTTATTAATCATAAGCCAATGTTCTGCGTCAAGGGTCTCGCTGAGTGTAGAAAACGACGTGAAAGGGAAAGATGTGAATAGACAACGGCACATTTGCGTAAGGCGACACGAAATTAACGAATGACCACTTCCATTGAACAGGAATTTTTCACGAGAGTGCTAGCAATTGTTTAAAAGCTTAGTTGTCTGGCGCTGCTCTACATGATCGTTCTTTGCAAAAGCCTTTTTATAACGCTGTAGTTTTCAAACAAATATTATGCTTTACACTTTACTATTACTTCGCCGAAAGCAAGAAAAGATATGAACGTGAAGAGGAAATTTTGCAATATTCGAACCTTGCAATTATTTGAGTTTTTTCCAAAGTGGTGAAAAATCCCAAATTGAATAACAAAAGCTACACTCCACATGTGATTTGCGCCATTGTCATCGATCGATCAATCCGGAACACTGTTTCGAGTCACGACCGACGTAAACCCAACACACACACTGGCCGACGAGCAAATGCGGCGCGTGTGTGAAATTCAATTCCTACTCCACTATAGTGAAGCGGTCTCTCAAGGAAAGAATCACAGTGTGGAAATTGTTGAAACTCACGCTTTTGAATAGTTACTTGTCATTTGGAGGAAGGTTGTGGCCCACGAGAAATTTGCGTGTGTGAAATACAAATGTTTCTTTCTTGCTTCACCCCTATAAAAGAACTTCCCAAAACATGAGGACGCTGCACAGTAGTCAGAGATTTGAGCCTCTGAATAAGTATTAGCACTAACAAAAACCTTTGGTTCAACAAAAGGGACCGTTTCTTGATCCAGTGCTCTCTAACGGAGTAGAATCTAAGGAGCGGCGTGAGCGGCGACGTTCAAAGCCTCTAAGGAAGCAACCGACCATCTACTGTGTCAAGTATTTTGTACGATCATTTCAATCTATGTGTTGCTTTGCAGTACTATCACGCAGCTGATACGTTATTTGACACCTTATTGACTGTGGAACTCTTACCACTCTTAGGAAAAACGAGAGTAAAAGATATGTGCAGAAAATGATACATAGATGGATCAATGGTTCATTGAACAGAATCAATAAAAGATGGCGTATAAAGACAGTAAAGTGCGCTTCAAGGTACCACTAAGTATTCTGAGGTGACGAGCAGAAAAATAAGCGTAAGTATTTGTATTCAATTTGAATTAAATAGAAATTTTAGCCGTAAACGCCAATGGGGAAGGCAGAGTGGCCGAATGGTTGTGATGCTCGTTGAGGGGTGGAAAGGGACCAATCCCCACGTCTCAACACTTTCCGAGAGTCAATAATAAGGAAAGGGGCGCTCGCAGTAAAAAAGGCTATGATTACGGGCCAATAAATTGCTAAAGTGATAACATGCTCCATAGGACCAATTATTGTTATGGTCATTAACATTATCAATTCAAAATTGAAACAGACACCGGCAAGTTTGTGAGTTCACAAACAGATAAGAAGCAAAGCCTAGAAAGAAAGCTGCAAGCTTAGGTAAGGAAAAGAAATTGATCATGAAGCGACTCACTATATCACCTGTGTCACCTGCCGTTCCGTTGATCGTCGAGTGACTCGAGCGGATACCAGCAACACTTCCATTTTTCCCTATCGCGTGAAGGAGCAGTCCAAAGAATCCTTTTCACACTAGGGATTCGCTGAGCATCATATCATTCTTCTATAGCTTTCGTGAAGAAATCGGACTAACTGGTTGGTGGTCTTTCTGTAGAGCGCTTGATGTCCCGAAGAATCCAGTCGGTAACGAATCTAGTCCATCGGTTGTCAATGAAACTCATCACTTGCCCTGCCCACCTTATTTTTGATATCGTGATGTGTAGAACGACGTCTCTGACTTTCGATCGTAGACGTAGGAAGGATTTTCGGATGCTTTCTCTCATTTGCGAGATACGGGATAGTCCTAGCATTGACCTTTCAACTGCGCGTTCGATGACACCAGGTGATCTTTCGTCCTGCTTACGTAGCGATCAGGTTTCTGCTGCATACGTCAGGGCAGGGATAATTGTCGGTCGAAAAGGTGGCACGGAGTCGGATGCTCTTTGTCCTTCACTACATCTTCGATGCTTTTAAACCTTCCCCAAGCCGCTCGCTTCTTCCTGCTCAACTCTGGAGCATCATGTTGATTTCACGACCTAGATAGACGTAACTGGAGCATTCGGAGATTGTCGTTCAGTTGAGCGTAAATGTGGCGTTCAAAACCCGTCCGTTTCTCATGAACATCGTTTTCCTTAGATTTAGATGAATACCAATCTTTCCACAAGAGTTATCGAAATCGGTCAACATTCGCTTAGATTGGCTGATTTTGGTGTTGTGAGGGCAATATCGTCAGCTAAGCGAAGATGGTTAAATTGTGGACTGTCAATTTTCACTTCCATATCGTCCCATTCCAATTTTCGCATAACGTTTTGTAGGGTGGCAGTGAAAAGTTTTCGTGAAGTTGGATCTCCTTGTCAAACCCCTGTTCTTATATCAATGGTGATATTATTGTAGAATGGAGAGACTTTGGCCGTGAAGTCTTTGTACAGCTCACAAAGGATCATTAAGTACTGAGTAGGGACGCAATGGTTATCCACAGCCTCTATAACCGCTTCTGTTTCCACTGAATCAAGGACTTTCTCTATATCGATGAAAGTGAGACAGAGCGGTTGTTTGTACTCTCGTGAAATTTCAATAAGTGCGACTGACTATATATATATCGGTGAAATTCAAAACTGCCATCAAACTATTTTTGGAAATCACTTCTTTCATGAAAAAGTCGTGAACTAACCACAAGTTTCCGTATCATCTCCACGTCGGCCTTGCTGATCACTTGTTGTTCAGCCCGTGGCACATCGACATTTGCCACTGAGCCAACCATGGGATGTGCCTTGGTAATCAAAGCCATCGATGCCTTAAGAAAATTAGCCCTCGTTCTACTTCATCGTCTGCATCGTACTTTCTAATGATTTTTTAAGCCATGAAGCATAGCCACTACAGAAAAAGATCAGGCGATACATGTTCTACAGTATCTCGACAAGAGACGTCGTTCCTATGCTTACTGCTCCTAGTATCAAACTCATCAAAAGCTTCCAAGTCATTTTGAAAATCTGCAAGATAAAAGTACGATCTTACTAGTACTAAGATCAAAATATAGCTGTTTCGTAAATGCGAAAAGCCAGTAAAGTGCAAATGAATGTAACAACAAAATGAGAGTTTTCAATGGAAGGAAAAACCGACTTTTGCACTTCATAATGCCATTTTCACCAACTTTGGATTCCTTTCAGTTATCCAGGGACAAATAAATATTTGACCTGATTCACTGGTGAGTAACTTTTTATAGAAGTGTTAGTGATCATTCGAAAGCTTAGATTTTTGACTAGAGCAGTACGCAGCTGGTTTTCTCGAAAACCTCCCTATGGCGGTTGCAACATTCAAAATAGTATTACGTTTCACGTGGCCATGCGTTTTGCTCTTACGCTTTACTTGACAAAACTCCATCTTTAGATTACTAGCACTTTTTCGATAGCGCAAGTATTAAAAACTTGAAAATGTGCTTCTTGCTAGGAAACTCTTTTGACAAGGCTGTAGGAGAAAGAAAATTTTTTGTGTTTTATACCGTACCGGACACAACTCTTTCTTTGAATTATTAGCAATAATTTGATAGAGTATGTTTCAGTGCCTCCAACGCTGTGCTCTTCTTTAGGAAAACCGCTTCACCGTAGTGTATCAGGGGAAAGATGATTGAGTTTCGCATGCTCAACGAGCTTCCTTCCCAGCCCACCTATGGGCTAAGAGGGCGGGACGAATGATCGATGCTCTAAAATTAGACATGTGGGGTTTAATTTGTTTCCAATCGCAAATTTTCCCCCGCTTTGGAAGAGATTTCATATAAAAGAATTAATTGAGATACTAAATAGCTTCTTCTACACGTTCATAAATTTTCGAAAAATTGCTAACACTACTATGAAATATCCTTGTTCAGCAAATAAGGTCGAATATTCATTTCGGATAATCGAAACGAACCTAACTTGGCATCTTCTGATATAAATACCATCTCTATATGGACTACCTTTGTGTGAGGAAGTGCCGCAACATCAACATAAATTAACGGCGGAAGTTTGTCGTACATGTTGTCGACGTAGGAATAACCAATCTGAAAGTACTAGATCTAAGTACACACTAACAAGTTCGACATTGTAGCGACGCCCAAATAAATTCTGACCAAAGTTCGCAAGACAATAATCAGCAGAAAGCGTATATCTTTGGCATAACAAGGCCTCAAAAACGTTAATAATCAATCTCTTTGAGAAGATTGCGTTCAAACACTCCTAGAAGTGTTTCAGGCTCATGTACTCAGGTTCTTTCATCGGAAAGACTAGATAAAAGCATAAAAGTATTGCGGAAGGGGCGAGGCTCAGCGGTGTATGTGATCGACAAATTTCACTGTCGCTTCTCTGTCGGCTGCAATGTTTGATTTTCTACAACACAGTCATTATAGATATCTCAGAGCACACATACTAGATGTAGAAGGAATGAGATAACCTGCAGATTTCTTTCGACGAGCATATCGATGTCAAAGTCGTCGTCATCCATTCCAAAAGGATTGAGCATTACCTAAACAAAAAGATTCTAGAGGTTTCATAGAAGCACATAGTGCATGGTGGTGACCTGAGCCACTTTAAGCCAACCGACAAAGAAGATGAACTCATAGATGGCAAACACTGGTATAACGAATTCATCAATCCACAGCTCAGAATCCTTAAAACGAAGAACTTCAATGTTCTTATGCTGCGAAAATAGAGAATTTCCCTATTAACAGTCATAAGTGCTATAATTCAAGGTAAATAGCTTGTCTGCAATGCGCTGCGACGGATATTTTCCTCTCATAACATATATGAGATGCATGTGCGACTTATTCCTTTCTTTTGAACTATTGATTTCAAATCTTCATATTAACCATTAATATTGATTTCACTCTGAGTATAGAAGTGAGATATATGCTACCTCACTAATAGACTGACTTGAGAAGCAAATGATACCAAAATAAGCCACCGTACAAACATGAACCACCTGAAATTTGTAAAACATATGAAAGATGAATTCCAAAAAAAAAAACGGAACTTCTTTACCTGGGTGTAGACCAATGGAACGTTTACCCAGTCGTACGACAGAAGATTGTGCATCATTTCACGATATTTCAAGATTGTCTGAAAGGTGGGATTTCCGTTAACTTGGTCTACATGCATCAAGAGCGAAAATAGAGGATAGAGCGGCTCTTTTCGGGTAGAAGGGAACAAATAAAGAAACGACCTTTTTCGGTGTACAAGAACTTTTCATAGTAGAGTTAGTAACTATAGCAAACCTCTCAACGGAGTTTTGCTATGTTTTCGGGAATTACATGATAATTTAGGTAACGCAGATGGTCCACGACCTTAGAGAGCAAGTGGTACCGCAGAGGTTCGAGGACCTTAGACAGAAAATAGTCCAAGTGGCGAGGGCGGCACCCAGCTGCCACCAACCTCAACAGACAGTTCGATCGACGGGCATCATCTGAACGGTCGTCTGACATCTCCCGGACCACCTCAACTCATTTCATTGATGACTCATTATTGCTCTCTCCACATAGTCTCGTTATCATGTAACTAATTGCTATCATAAGGCTGAGTTCATACAACTGTCAGATGAACTCAATAGAATTGTGAGCGGGACATATCATTAACGTGGCGGAGCAAACTCACTTAGGCTATGCTCGGCCCATCACCGCGGTTAAGGGATTCTGCCCATATATAATCAGTAGTGACCCCACTGCTAACACTTTGTACTCACCCACTGGATCCCGCTCCCGGTGCTCTACTTGGGGGCGAACATAGCAATCCCAAACGGGCTCCACCGCCTAGTCATGCTCCGTTAATAACAACATTCATTGTATCGTCACACGACAATACATCTCATCAAATACATCAGTTATCCATATTATCGCCACAAGACGATACATTACATTCAACAGACATATGTTCATATAACGAAATGTCGTATTTTATGCATATTGTTCCTATGATATTATTACAGTAATGTACGTATATTACAGGTTGTTTGGTGGTACCACTTCATTGTTTGGTTTCACCACATTGTTTCGTATAACCCATATAAAGGATTTGAACTGTGTGCTCTTGTCGGTTACAAGAGACAAATTGGCAGAAGACACGGTCACACAGACTAAAGTTCAGCCCGTAGCAACTTGGAAGTGCAACCAGCCACTTCAAAGGGCAAAAGTCGTCGCAACCCGGAAGTTCGACGAGAGCAGCACAAAGGTCAGTGCGCCGCTAAGGACAATCTAACCATATTCAGAGATCGATCGGATCACTGACTGAGACAAATCCAGGGACCACGCAGCAAAAACCACTGAACCTCCACCACAGTAACCAAGATTCCATAGCCATTGTTATCTTTTGGAAAGACCGTTTCTCTGCAGTGCAACAAGGAAAATACGATTGACTTCATATGTTTTTGTCTATTCTACAGACTGGGGAAAGGGAGGGCGGAGCCAGGGCAGATGCTGCGTATTGAACACGGCGGTCAATCGACTGGCCCTTCCAAGGGTCATAGGTAAGTGCGATTTTTGCTATTCAATCACCAATGGTTTCTCTACTTTGAAAGTACTCCAGATTCAACGTCTGATTCTAATACTAAAGAATTTCCTCTGCATGTTCATGTGCTTTTTGTACTTCCATGGAATCAAAAGATGAATTGCATGGACGATGTGAAAAAACAGATTATCTTGAGTTTTACAGCGCTAAAAAAGGGCTATTTCATAGACGGCCAAGCAGCGCATTAACCAGAGATTTAAACTTTCGAATCTTTAGTCGCACTCTTACGAAAGGATCTTGTTCAACGAAAAAGGTCGATTTTCCATTTGTCCCACGCTAACTGTATTGAAGCGTTTAAACTTATGGAGCTGATCAATACTCAAAGTTCTGTGTGATTTCAAATTCATCAATCATCGTTAAAGACGATAAAATGCATATCTAATTTATACATTGACTTGCGCGCTACCACTGTTTGAGTCAATGCTGCAAATCTCCCAAAGAACTAGCAGTTAATAAACCTAAAGATATGGAGAGTGTAATGAGCTCGGAGTGCAGGGCGAGAATTACGCATAACGCAGGCAATTGCAACTGGCGTTGTGAAATCGAGCGATTCTTGTTAGTTATTTTGAAAATATCTTCTTCTTTTCAAAACATTTTAGGTTTCTATCAATATCCTGCCACACTACATGATCTCCATTCGACTATCCGCTCTTGGTGCATATGTCACTGAGTTTGAAGCGTAACATTTTTTTCTATGAAAAATCTTTCTCATAAACTTAGCAATTTTTCAAACTACCGCTCTTCGGACTACCGAGAAAGTCATAAAACTTTGGTAAGAGGCCATTCACCTACATTAACTAAACATAAAGTGAGCATCAAAGGTGAAAACAAAGTCTTTCCTTTTAAAGAAAATCCACCATGAAAATTTCCAAGATCTAGGCAATCGAGGTAAACGTCGAGGAAAAATTTGAAAAATATCCGTCTCGAACAGGTTAAACATTGATTGTTCATCCTTGCTTATTGTTTACGACCTAGTGTTTGTCAAATTGGCTTTCTATTCCATCATCATCCATTTGTTGCATATGCGCCCAGACAGTTTGATAGTTAAGGAATGGTTTGTAAACGACACATCATTGGGTAAGAAGAAACAAATATATGGGCGTGGAATTACTTGAAGTAAGTGCATAAAATCGATAATGGACAAACGGCGAAAATTAGGACGTGACGGGACGTGACGACAACTTCAATTTTTAGCCTATCATTTGATGAAATGACAGACTCAAAGAAAAAATCAGCTGCTTTTGTTACCTCACAAAGAACTGCAAAGTGATGCTCGTCGATTTGCCCTTCTGAGTAGCATTTCTTTAGTAGTTGAGTAGCCCATTCAATTGGCATCCAATAGACGCGCTTGATGTCCTCATTTTCAATTCGGGACTTTTCTGCTGCCGTCATCAAAGACGGTACCTAAACCCGTATTCGGTTTGACTTCAAATCCTTAGATCATTGTGAGCTGCGTAAAGAAAATACGAAGACACGGTGAGAATCATCTGCACATCAGCACCAATCGGAGCAGTTATTTAATAGACTACGACTTGATTCTGCTTTCATTTCAGTGCATTAGAATCTAATATGCTCTTGCTCTTCTTCAACTTTATATCTGAATCATTATATAGCAATATGGATGGGCACGGTTAACATTTAGAAAACACGCTCTCAAGCAACAATTCATGGAAGCTCGTAGATAGATAAAAGCGAAGAATTTGCAAGAAGAGTTACCAAAATTTTGCAGTTGCTTAGAACTAAATTTTCATTAGAAATAGTGGAACTTCTGGCATTTTTTCTCTTTGATGGAACATACATGCACTGCCTGTTTGCAAACTAAATAAAGTATATAATAAAAATTTCAAATCTGTTGAACCTTAGACTCACAAGGTGGTTATATGTAGGAAATCGTCGCCGAATTCGTTCACTAATGTCTCGAAATACAAGCACATAACACAGAGTTAGGTATCGCATAATTGTTTTTCGGATTATTCGATCGGTGCTCTAAAATTCACCTTCTTGTTTTTAGTTCTCATTTTGACTAATGATGAAGTTAAGAGCGAGTGGACATATCTCCTACTTGTTGCTATTGTAATGATTATCAAAAAAAAAAATCAACAACGTTGTATGCATTAAAATCAACGCGCAGTTCAATAATAGTTTCACACCTAATCGACAAACGGATATATTGATTGAAATGGATTTTATAAAAAATAACCTCATCTTTCTTCTCATTTCTTGTTCTTAAAAACGCACATATTTGAACAGCTGTGCTGTCTGGCCATGGAATTGTCATAAAAACTTTCCACCATCTAAACGTTTTAGTTCATGCACTTGACGTTTCACAACGAGGTGTCGTGAAAAATTTTCTCAGATCAGATGCCACGTTAGAAACAGCATACAATTTAATGGCTCTCAGAAAGCCCTCTAAAGTCAGCACTATTTGTTATAAATCTGACAACAAGGCGCTAAGACCGAGTGATTGTGATGTTGATCGCTGCGCGTGTGGAGCCGAGTTCTACCCCCCCCCCCCTCACCCCCCCCCCCCCCCCCCCCAACTCTGCGGCAACCAGCAACGCCCTATGGGAACCACAGCAAGGTCAGTCTCGAAGTTGCACAGAGATTCGCTTAACCAGTGTACTACGCCTTCTAAGAAGAAGACCAAAATCGAATTGAATGCTAGAAGTACTGGGATCTGCGCACTGAAAAAGGAGAACATTGTGACGACGGATCAGGTAATATAGAGCGAATTAATCACTTTCTAAGATATTTTGCTTGTCCTAGTCTTTGGTAATCTAAAAAGTTCCGTCTTTCAAAACACAGTTGCCATCTATGAGACGGTTTGTCTAGAAAAAAATCTAGGGCCACAAAATTCAAAATAATAGTCGATAGCTCACAAGTCCTCATAGTTGACTTGGCAAGCGCCATCAGTATTTTCAGCTTTTTAAGGCGATATTGAGGCTTTATACGATCCGCTATATACAGCAGAAAATCAAAACCCAGCAAAATGCTAAGTACATCTTCATATTATTAAGCACCTCATAACATGCATAGTGATTCTCGCTGATAGGTAAACGAGTCTCTTATAACGGCTTTCTACCAAATTCAAACGAAGAACGCCATTGTCGAGTAATGACTAGGCAGTAGTAGGCATTTAATTCTTGGTAAGATATGTGAAAGTTGCCCAGCATTCAAACACATAACATTCTTTGCTCTATCGCTTCTGCTTTGACCGTTACCAATGCTAGTGGATGCTACCACATTGTTACAATGGAGCGTATAATTAAAATGCTATAGTAGAGGAGAAAGGAAAATTGAAAGGGCAGGGGTAGAGATTGTGAAAAAAAATTGCTTGTTAAGTAGATAATTGTCTTGATGCTAACCTATCAGAAATTTGCGAAACGTAGAATCCCAACGCAAATGAAAGCACAGTGGAGGCTGCGACGGAAAGACTTCGACAATGAACGACAAGCCGTTCAAACAGCACGCCATAGATGTTTCCTTTCAGCATGAAACGGTAGACTATGCTACAACGTAGACGTGTATACAGATGATAAAAAAAAATAATATTACGTGTACAAATATGATTCCAGCGTTTTTATGGCTAAATATTCAACCAATACAAAAAAATCTCTAAAGTAAAGTTTGTTCAGATACCGCTTCTATCAAATATCATTTTCCCATTTTTTGAGTAGTTTGTGAACGCTTTCGATGAAAAAGTTGAAAAGATTTAGTGAATTTTTTTAAAACTTGCTAAATTGTAAATTGAATTTGATAATTTCATGTGATAATTTGGAACCACAATGTCGGGAGAGTAAGGAGTAGAAGATAAAACTTTCTAAAACCTTCCGCCTTAACCCTTTTATGATATTTTCGATCACTTTTGCAATATGAGGTCGAGCGTCATAATGCCCAAAGTCACCTTACTGTGTCTTACGGCTCATTCCAGTCGTTTTAATGAAATCAATGGGTTGAATTGAATAACTGATGTTGGTCAAATGCTGCCTCGACCTTTTCACCGAGTTTCAAGAGCTCGCAGTGAAAAATCTTTTCCTACTCCACCAAATGAAATACCTACACTTTTTTCAATGAATATTACGTTTTGCAGTCGATCTTGCTGGTTGTTCGATGGCGATCCATGATCGTTTGCGCTTTGCATTGTGAAAATAAACCACTTTTGGCCTCCGGCCATTATGAGATGAAAAAATTCTCCTTTTTGTCAGCGGCGGCTTTTTTAGAATTAAACATAAAAGTAAAGCTACTAGCTAACAGCGTTTTTCTTGTTCAAGAGTCGTCGACTTCGAAGCTTTATAGAACGCATCATATAAAGTTTTTTCTGTATAAAAACATGTAAGCAAGTAGCTTCTTCATCAACCTTTCAAACGAAAAAAGAGTTTGAATATCTTCATATTTGATGTTATTGAAGCAAAGTATATTTAAGCAGTGCAGTCACATTTGTTTACCTACTATATTGCCACAGTAATCAAGCTTCCGAACGTTTATAAACTGAAGAGAAATTCTTTCATTATTATTTGAGCCAAGTTGCCATGTTGTGTGGTAAGGGCTCTTGTACAGCCCGATACACGTGTTTCGTCCTTACAGACTCATCAGCTGGGCAGAACCCGTCGTCCTTCGATCTTTTCATAGTCAGTTCTCTCGGGAGCCTCACTTTTTACAGAGAGTTATCGAAGACGAAGGCTTTACACTCCATGTCAAGTGAAACCCAACACAGAGTGTTGCGCACTCGATTGCTCATTGGCTGGTATTTTTATCATAATTATACCTTTATTTCGAGTGCTTTGTTCAGACCACGCTGAAATTCCAATATATCCTTTCATCATTATTTGAGCCAACTTGTCATGTGGTCTGGTAAGGGCTCTTGTACAGCCCAATACACGTGTTTCGTTCTTACAAAATCATCAGCCGGGTAGAACCCGTCGTCCTTCGATCTTTTCATAGTCAGTTCTCTCGGGAGCCTCACACTCCTTATAGAGAGTCATCGAAGACGAAGGCTTTACACTCCATGTCAAGTGAAACCTTCACCCAACATAGAGTCTGCCCAAGTGACGAGTCTGTAAGGACGAAACACGTGTATCGCGCTGTACAAGAGCCCTTACCAGACCACATGACAAGTTGGCTCAAATAATAGTGAAAAGATCTTTTGAAAGGTTCACAAAAATTTTGTGAAATAGTGAAGAAATTTCGGAAGAATCCTTAGCAAGAATAGCAAACTTTGACAGACATATCTTTGTGAACCCGCATCACCTATCGTCTCGTCGATTCTCGAGTGACTCGAGCGAGTACCAGCAACTCTTTTATTTTTCCCTATCGCGTGCAAGAGTAGCCCAGTGGGTCCTCCTCGCTCTAGGGATTCGCTGAGCATCATATCTTTCTTCTATCGCTTTCGTGAAGCAATCGGACCAACGAGTCAGTAGTCTTCCTTTAGGGCGCTTGACGTCCCGAGGAATCCAGTCTGTAACGGCTCTCGTCCATCGGTTGTCGTGAAGCGCATCACGTGTCCGGTTCACCTTATTTTCGATATCATGGCGTGTAGAACGCTCTCTTTGATCTTTGATCGTTAACTTAGGAACTTTAAATCCTTCCTCTTATTTACGATATATGGGATACTCCTAGCATCAGACTTTCGACTGCGCGTTCAATAACACCAAGTGATATTCATCCTGCTTACGTAGCTACCAGATTTCTGCACATTGTGATTCATACAGCGATTGAGGAAGACAAAAACCATGTTAGTGTTCCTGTATATTATTACCAACAACCTCCGACTTAATCGAACTGAACCGTTTACTCAATCCAAATAAACTAGTTGTTTGTAAGCTGTCATATTCTTCTTTACTGATCGCATATGCTTTCAACAACTTTGCGTAATCGACTGAATTAGAGTAACTTGCAATGAGACTCGCTAACCTCACGTTGAAGTAGAGAAAAAGAAATATGGCAAGTTCCTTCCAAATAGTTTTCCATACACTTCCTCTCCATCGGAATAAAAGTTTCAAGAACGTCCCCACTCTTGCGGTGGCCGCATCTTGCATGTAGTTAACAGTCATCTGTATTAAAGCTCATAAGACGTGAATTGGTTTTTCAATGGAGAACGCCTAACTTGCTCATTATATCAAAAAAAATCTATAAAAAATCTCGGAATCTGTAAAGATTAATGTAAAACCATATCACTTAGCCTTACCTGAGTTTAATATGGTTCTTGCAGCAAGAATCAGCACGGCATCAACCGCTACACTAACCAACTGCGACTCACTTTACACCGAATGCATATCAGAATAGAATCAAACTATACAACACTTCTTATATGATAAGTCCCACTTCATCATTATTCGTGATTAAAGTGAACAGCAAGTGATCGCTAGCGAACGATAATAAGAAGCTGGATCAATGATGGATCTCGCGCTGTCGGCCACTCTTTGAGGAATGCGTTATGCATTCGATTCCATCGACTTAATCAGAAGTGATTAGATGAACATCTGACCCATATAGTGGCCTGCGGTGACCCACCGATATAAAGCGATTGCTTCTACTTTTGCAGACAAGTCTATACCAATCCGCATACCCTGGATAGATCACAGGCTTAGAAAGGTTAAGGGGCAGGATCGAGCCTCAACAGCGTGCCCATTGTTGGGCACCTAATCACGTCGCTACATCTCCTCATAAGGCCCCCCTCCAAACAAACTCGTACAGGCATTGTGTAAACGCAAAAGTGTGTGGTTTTCTTGAAGATCTCTTACCTTGCACGGGGTTGACAATAATTTTTGAATGGGTAAGATATAAAATTATGATAGTCTTTTTGATAGTTGCCATAGTTGCTTGATCCCTGAAAACTAAGAGTACCAGATGTAGTACCCGTTTGGAGGCCTTTCTCGCTAGGCAAAAGGTTATTCTCAGAAATTTGAAAAGTTCAAAAGCATAAATGTCTGTGATTTTAAAGAAATGTTTGTTTTTTGAAAAAGACTCTGTTACGCTGTAGCAAAGAAAATAACATTATGTTTCACACTCGATTTAATTCTTTTGCTGGACTGGGGCTTCGATATGCTTGTCACCAAGGTTTTACTAATAGGTTAGGGAAAAAGTTCTGATATAATGCTTGTAACTTCATTGGATGTTGGCCATTTTTTGTATTTGGGCTCATTTAAAAGCTCGTCTTCTCTTGCGCTGGTTAATGTATAACCTATCTACTTATTTCAGAATGTAGTTAACGAGAGAGCAAATTAGGTTGTTGATGATGCACGAATGGCTGTTGGGTTCAAATGCAACGGTGGCAAGTGAGGGCCCCAATCTGGCTTGGGGCGAAAACACAGTTAGCAGAAGTTAACTTCACTCTGAAGTAAGTAGATAAATTATATATATATATATATATATGTATGTATATATATATATATCAACGAGGGAAAGACGGGCTTTCAAATGAGCCCAAAAACACAAAAAATGGCCAGCACCTAAAAAAGTTACAAACATTTTCTCACATCTTTTTCCCCAACCTACTAGTTGTTCGATTTCCCAAATCTCAGGAATTTTGATAGGGTAAATGGTTTTCTTACAAAGTTACTACAAAGCACTGTAAAAGCGAAAAAATTGAATTTCACGCTTGAAATGTTAACCCTCCGCTTGGGCGTCATAGCTGGCTTATAGGTAATTATAGGTAAATTTAGTGGTATCTTATCGTCACATACGACGAAAATAACATCAAAAAGCCTTTGTAAAGATGTTTTTTGATATGAAGGCTAACCATTTGCTTTGGAAATCTTTGACTTTCAGCATTAACACCACATCCTTGTAAAAAATACAAACTTTCAACGCTTATTGTACATTTCCATGGCCTGTCTTGCAGAAACGTAGCTTGAAAGCACATCCTCTACAACTAATCACCTCTAAAAGGTGCCTGTGTGGAGGTAATTGTAACATGCAGCTGGAGTAAGACTAAGAAGAGCGCGCGTTCATCACTGCGGAGATTACGGTATTTCCCCTACCAGCATCCATACTCAAAAACAACTTTATACACTTTACAGATATTGCAGTACTAATTTGATAGGCTCGGAAATTTGAAAGGTGTATTTTGCTTTTGAAAGGATTCCAAATTAGGCAGTACCCTTGTAAAGAGAATTTCATTCATGTTGAGCATTTTTTCGGTAGGCAAAGATTTTCCTTAGGAAATTCAGTGAGATAGCAAAATTTTCTTCTCAAAATCTAGTAGCTTTTTTGGTTTTCCAGAAAAAAACGTTTTTTATTACACTGTGACACTGAGATTAACAATCCATTTCACATGCGGCACGCGTACCTTGCACCGCTATGTGAGTGGATTTTGCAACATTGGCGTCAATGCATAGTCTCTCAATAGCCATCGGTAGCTCAAATCTCGGAAATATCAATGGCGTGATCGTCTTTTGAAAACAGCCTATTAGCAAGCTGTGACGACAAGAATAAATTGTGTTGTGCATTTGAATACTTTTTGCTACACACGGCTTTTCTCTCAAACTTCCAAGCCCGTTCGATAGCGCAAATCTCAGGCATTTTAATGGCATGTTTCGTTCTTTAAAAAAATACTTCTTGGTGCGCTGTTATAGCTAGAAAAATCTTGTCTCCTGAATTCGGTGCTCATCGCTCGTCACGTGTGAATTGCTATGCGCCATTGAAACGGCGCCGAGCGAGAAACTCAGCATTCTTTTAGATATAGCAGCACACTAGAAAGTCTTTTTCAGTAACAAATCGCATTTTTGAAATCATTGAAATATGTGAGTATAATACATCTTTCAGTTTCTCGAGATTCAAACTGTGGAATAATTACTAAACGTTAAAGAGGAATAAAAAAAAAGGTTTTTTTGAATATAGCTGTGGATAGGGGAGAGTGCTGAAAATACTTCCTTGAAGACACATATTTCTGACTAGTCATTTGCACAGAGCCGATGATTCAAGCCTTCTATTCAAACACGATTATCCTTCCATGCTTGGAATTCTTCCACTATCCATAATCTCCACTTTTTCTCACAGACATTACCTCTGAATAATTGGAAATAGCGAATAATTGATATAAATTCAGTTGTAGTCAGAGTTATCGATGAACTAGTATGGCATATAACATGCATTGTCATTTTTGACAAATGACAAATCACTCACTGTTTTCTAATTTCTATTCACGATGGCGGCTATTGGATTTTGTATAAAATTAGGAGTGATCAAAACCAAAGACTTTCATAGTGATACCTTTCTACAATCTAATACAATTGATTGATTTCCAAATTCACTATGACTGTCTAGTAAACCAGCATTTTCCTTTATACGCATCTCACATATTTGGACCAAAAGCTTATGAGCGAGTAGAGAGGATCGTATTCTATCAAAGTAATACAAAAAAAAATCAAATTTTCCACATAACAGAGAGAAAACCTAGGTCAAACAACGGAAATCGTGCGCCACTACGCAAGTTGTCTTGCGGATCAATTTCTATGGCCGTTCTTCAAGAGTTGAATAGGATTGGCGAGACAAAAAAAGGCTTAATAGGATCAAGGCCTCTATTATGCTGGACTACTCAAGAAGTGAAAAAACATTCAGCTCATGTATCTAAAATTAGGGCTAAGTGTTTTGTTACCATGTTTCACTTCCTCATCCTCTTGTAGTTGTAAGTTATGTTTCTACTACGCCCGCCTCTTTTGAATAATTTTCCGCAGTTTTCAGATGATTATAAATTCATAGACAAATTCATACATTTCAAAAGAAAACCTCATTTTGGGCAGTGTTTTGATTCTCAGCAAATAACTTAGATTGGGAACGAGATAGTGCTGCCGAACGGTGTGGCAATACAGGAGAGTTGTGATTAAAAACGATATTGAGTAAAATGAGACAACTACCTGAGAAACGGAGGATGAAGAGTGAACGAAAATCGGCGAGATACCGCAAAAAGGAAATGCTGGTCAGTCTTTTATGAATGATCGGCAGTCAATCATCAGATCTTTTGCGATGAATGAAATCTACAATGCTAAAAGGCCATTTGTGTCACGACGAGACATTGACCCTTTGCGAAGAGCAGCTTAATCAGTATTGCAAGCGGCACGCTTTTTCGTTATTTGATATATATTTTCCCTAGCTTCGGGAATAATTTAGAGTTTTTAATATCAGTTCGATAAAACATAACTTCCTCATGAATATCGCTCTTGAGTGCGAAAGAAATTCCGAATGTGACATGTGATTTCATTTTCTCCCATATAGCACACTTTAAAGGTTTTTCTGAAATGAAATCTAGCTGTTTTGTCGAGATTTATGCTAAGGAGATGGCTTGGATAAGTAGTGCACAAGACCATCTACCGTGGTGTAGAAAATGAATGTAAACAATATGTTGAAAAGTTCAGCAGTTCAGCTTTGGAGAGCTGTTAATGTCACAGCCGTCGTGTAGAAGCCGAGGGAAAAAATGGTGAGACTGTAGAACAGATTACAAAAGAAGAGCATAATAACAAAGTTACTAAGGACGATTTCGGCAAAAATTCAAACGTATTCTGCATGAAATATCTGTATACACTTCAGCAGATAGGAGTGCTGTACAATTACACTTGTTCGTTGACTGATTAGATTCCTCTCTTTTTGGTCATATATTCTCCTGCCGTTTCTCTACCTTTGATTGACCAACCAATCACACATTCTTTGTTGACTAAGTCTGCCGTGTAAATTACAAAAACAGCTTTGCTTGATTACAGCTTATTTGAAGATTTTGCGACAATGTGTTATGATGACTTGATTGCAGTAAATTACTACATTCTGCAATGTGCGCGCTAAAGAAAAAGGACCGTCTGATTATATCTGGAATCGCTTTTGCTGCTTATAAACTTCTCTGTTACGTCAGATGAGAAAAGCATTATTCAAAAATACGTGCATTTGTGGTGTGCGATTGCTAAAATTTTACGTATTGATTACTGCGCTTGGTTTCGTCCTGATAGCGTAGCGGGATTATACGGAGGGTTTAGAAAAAGTTTTGCGAAATTTTTGAGAGTTTCATTTTTGTGAGCAAATTAACAGCAAAAAAGCAACAGCTATTCTTCAAATTATAGATCACCATTGTGCACGACTTTCTGCAATGTTTCTGCAAAGTTCCAGATCTGCTTGAAGTACCATTCCCACTCCTGTGAATCGAAAAAACTCTTGGAATGCTTATTTAATTCCATTAAATGTACTTATACAGCTAAGAGAATTGAGTGGTGAGCAAAACATTAAATGTTAAATGTTTCCATTAATAATAAATTAAATGTAATATCGATTGTTAATATAATTAATTGTTAATTAATATTAATATTGTTAATAATCCATTAAATGTTTCAAATCGATAAACGTGCTGCTTTGATCGGAAGAGACCACAATCGCAAAGTTCATGAGGATTCTACGAAGCCCCTGTGGAAAAGTCAAGTTGGTTCAAATTAATGACAACGGTTTGCTGCGAAAAACCAGACTCATCAGCCAAATAACAGTGCTCGATGAAGGTTCAGCATCCAAAGAGGCTTCGAATTACTCTCATTCAAAAGAGATGGGAAGCCAGAACGATGAAAGATTAATTTACTTCCTATCATCTGACCGCGGTCTATTTTGTAGCCGAACCAACACTTTCGCCCTCATTAATCTCATAGACGGCTCTGAGAATCATTAAGTCCCTTTTCCAATAGTGGAAAATCAATACGCGCAAAACACACGGTTCAATAGGCATTTTAGAACTGAAATTAATGAGCTAGATAGATATACACAATACTATCACAAAACAACACAAAGATGTCAAAAATGAAACTTTTGTAAATTTTCACAATCTTTTTGTTTAATCTAATAGTATTCACTTTCCGTAGTATGATAGACATAACAGCTCGACTGCCGGTCACCACAAAGTCAGGTAATAACATCATCCTACTTTGGGTGCTTAATTTTACTCGGCGTTGGTTCCTTTGGAGGATTGTTTCACCTCAAGGGATCAACGGAACCGAGGGAGGGTGCTACTGATGAGTCCCAATAGGACGAAATAGGCGCCTATATAGCACTAGACCTATGGCTCAAAATATGTCATATCCTTATCAGATTAAATCATTTTGAGCGGGTCTGTAAAAAAAGCAGTCGATAGCAGAAGACATAACAGTGTTTTTCGTGCGATGGCGCTCAACAAGTTTCAAGCATTCAAAGTACCGTGAAGGCCTATCGTTCTGTAGACCCACAACAATCACTTTGCTAAATAATTGTTACTTCTTATGTTATAAATGCTCACCACTATCACATATTTTGCATCTTCGAAAGACTACTTATTAACCAACATAGTCGTTTTGCCGCACGAGCAAGAAGTCCCAGAAGTTGGTTCGGTTTCATCTAACATCTGATTAGTGTTTTTCGCTTAACAGATTGCCAAACTGTGCTTGTCAGCTAGATACAGGCCAACAACGTGAGAATGGCCTGTCAAGAAGTCACGTTTACGGCAGTTCATTTGCCTACTGCCACCACGCCAGAATCACCATCATTCGTTCACATCGCTTTGCTCTCCTGCTTTATCTTTCCCGATGAAATTTTCTTCCTCATCACACTATAAATACAATCTGTTATGCAATTCATCAAAATGCCGACTTCTCGTTATATTCGGTGCTGTGATATCCTCTTTCATACTCGCGCAACACATTATACCACCAGCTTTTCTCAAGGACGCTCTCACGCTTATGGTCATTCGTTGCTCATCATACTTCACGTCTATAAATTTTAGAAACCTGCTTCTCATTATACTTTGCATATATCTTCGACACTTCGCTTCTTATCACTTTCCTTTTATTTTGAACTTTTAGCTACTGATCCCGCTTTGTATATCTATCTCTTGAGTGCACCCATTAGTAAAGCTGACTTGTTATTACTACCTTTCTTACCGTATATAAAACTTTGGTTACCTAAGTTTGAGACCTCCAAGTGATGAAGAAAAGTCTCACGTGCTAAACGAAAGAGCGTGAACATTTTCCAACCAGTCAACATACTCAATGAATATTACGAATCCAAAACAATGCAGTAAGCTCAACCGTATTTGAATACGATTATTGACATGGTATCCGGGTAACGGTGATATTCGTATTACAAGAAGCGCGAATAGCGCAATGGTTGAGAGTGCATTACAACACACACATTCATTAGTTCAGTCCCGTGCCTCTGACCAATAAACCTTTGAATTCTCCGAGGTCCGCACTGATCCAAATCTACTCAAAGTAAAGGTAATATAATCTACTTTACTCTTTCATCAACAACCACAAGGCATTGTAATGACCATATATGCATTCAATCACCTCTAGCAATCTTCCACTTCCGCGATGGCCGTTGAAAAACACTTCTC
Organism: Parelaphostrongylus tenuis; assembly: GCA_019055375.1. Taxonomy (NCBI): domain Eukaryota; kingdom Metazoa; phylum Nematoda; class Chromadorea; order Rhabditida; family Metastrongylidae; genus Parelaphostrongylus; species Parelaphostrongylus tenuis. The sequence goes on from JAHQIW010005646.1 coordinate 70,951, forward strand.
ACATGACGGTGGCAAGTGATAGATGACGCCTCTTATGAATTGAGGTTTTTCTTTCGAACTTGGAAAAAAATTTGGGCTATTTTGTTGTCTTGATGTACCATGTTTCTGCATGTTAAAAGCGATAAATATTTCTGAGAGAACTGAGTGGTGAGCAAAAGTACGAGTGAGTCTCAGACGGGGAGTCGAATCCGCGCTCCATCTATACCCGGAAGCGCGTGCTACCACTACACCACCGAGGTACATTCGCGTCACCACTCATTCTTCAACATCTCTATGTTAGCTGTCAGCCTCCAACCTTCTACAAATTCGATTGGGTGTGCGATTTTGCTCTATAAACCCAGTTGAGCTGATAACTATTGTGTTAGGTAATACTCAAAATTTCTAGTGCTTTTACTGCATTTTTCGCAGTGTTATGATGTCTCATACATACCATCACCTCTCTCAGGTATGTATGAATCATCATAACACTGCGAAAAATGCAGTAAAACAATAAAAAATTCGTGTATTATCTATCACAGTGGCTTTCGGCTCAACTGTGTTCATAGAGCAAAGTTGAATACCCAATAAAATCTGTTAAAGGCTGGTGGCTAACAGCTAACATAGAGATGCTGGAAAATGAATGGTGGTGTAAATCTACCTCGGTGGCGTAGTGGTAACACGCGTCCCTAGTATGGATGAAATGCGGGTTTCGACTCCCGTCCGAGGTCGTATTTTTTGCTTACCACTCAGTTCTCTCAGATATGTGTGAAAAATCATAACACTGCAAAAATGCAGTAAAAACATCACAAATTTGATTTGAATATTCCGTCAAAAGCACAAAAATTGCATACGTTGTTAGTAGTTTAATAGTTCTCGACAATTTTTTGACCACTAGTAAACGCCAGGAGTGCGACTATTACAGAACTATACCACAGACTCTCTTCTATCGTTCTATGGTAAATATTTCCTCTATATCTGTTCACACTACACTATGCACATTTATGGTGGCTGCTTCTGAAACTGGACATGCAATATTTCTTGCTCCAGTTATATTTTAGTTGAATATTCCTGCGGTGATTTCGTGTACATTCCCAATTTCCACCCCTCATGATGTCATCATTGAGACCATCTGCAGCTGCTTGCGATCTTTCATCCTTGTAACTGAGACTTCTTAGTCCGCCATTTGTTGCTCCGGCTGGAGTAACTGCAATATCAAATTCATAAAACGATGACTCTACATCTGTTACAAGATATATTAACAAATGTTTTTCCAGAAAATGTATAGCCTTTGATGCAAATGTATTATATAAGGTGAGAAACGTTTTTGAAAGTGCGAGGTGCATATTATTATGACATGCTGATTATAGAATGTATGCAAGAGGGATCAGCTATGTGCACGGAATTATAAGCCTCTTCTCGCAGAAGTTTCTGAAAATAATTATGTCCAAATAAATTTTCCTGGCAAATGATGACGAAGAGGAGCTCGGATACGAAGACGATGATATAGAGGAAAGAAATTTTCGTATCTCAGATTCTGATTTCGGCGATAGTGACTCAGACAATGGAGAACAGTATAGTTGGAAAGACGAAGGGATAATCGGCGGGTGTACAAGGAAGGTGCTGTGGCTCAAAATCCTACTATTTGATGAGCAACTCTAGGCAGTATAAAACTACGTGCAAGGAACCACTCGACCGCTAGAATCATGTGTGACAAGTGCAAACGCAAATGCGGTAAATCAGAATGTCAAAAAGTTGCAGACCATGGTGTAGTGCAGGGTGAGGTTCATGCACGTCATGCGAAAGTAAATAAGAAACGACTCCTTACCTTGAACAAGAAATTTCCAAGAAAGTGTAGCCATCCACTTGAAAGCCTAAATCTCTGGTCAGGACGCTAAGCACCTCTTTTTATAAAAATCCTTTATTTCATTCATCCATTCCATCGACTGCTTCTTAATCTCTCTATAAACATTCAGTATACTCTGCAAAAATGTTTGAAGCGTTGGTGTTACCTGAGAGCCATACAGGTGTTTAGGTATCGCCCTCTTCATCAGTGGCCCATGCCCCACACTAAGCCCTACATTGCAGCAGGGAGGAAAGATGTATCTGGTGATAACAGACGATAATATGTTATCATCACTTTCTTTGAATGGATAAATTGTGGTTGGTAATAGATCACTAAAAATCCATCTATCGACTGTTTTTCTACCTCGCTATAAGCATTCAATATAGTCTAAAGAATGTTTGAAGTTTTACCGAGGTTGTTACGTCATAACCATACACGTGCTTCGAACGTATTGCTCTCTTCATCAGTAGCCCACGCCCCACACTGAGCCCTACTTTGTAGCAGCAAGGGGAGACGCGTGTGGTGACAACATGAGAGTATGTGTTTTTATCACTTTTTTCCGTCGGTAGATTGCGGTTGATAGTAGATCACTATTAATTTTTTATTTTTTTCGTAATGCTGCAGCATTCAAAATAACATTATGTTTTACAACGACCTCACCGTTTCAATGTTATTTTGCTGGGAGCCAAAATGTATATGAACGCGCAAAGAAAACCTTATAGTGTCGGAGTCATAGATTATATCGAAATCTCTTAAAGCGGAGGAAAAATCCCACGTTATATAATAAAAGCACTCCACATGTGAGTCGCTTGGGCGTAATTGATCGATTGCGGAATGGCGTATTGAATTCATGGCCAGCAGATACCAAACCCACACTAGCCGACAGATTAATGTGCCGCATATGTGGATCTCAGTCTTGTTTTCCCTACTACAATGCTGTGGAACGGTCCTTCCACAGAATAAAGACAATTGGTGAAACTTACTCTATCGAATGGTTGCTTAAAAATCGAAGAATGAGGGCCGTTTCCTCATTTACTCCTGAACAACATGCAAGTAAACAAATTAGCTGTTTCGCAGTTTGTTGATTGCTCTAGGACAAGCCATCTGAGTTGTGAGAAGTACTAATTTCATTCAAGAGAGATATGCGAGAGAAAAAAATTGCTTACTGGTACTGATTTCTAGCAAACTGCTGTTATTTGTTGTTGATTGCACCAGTTGCTGATCATTTAGCATTTGTGGTAAAAGGCAAACAACATCAGCCAATGTACAATGTGGAACCAAGAATGTAGGTTTTTAATCACAATGACAAATGCATACTCCTCCTCGATGGAAAAGCTCCCTCAACGAAGCGGTAGGTCAACTACGTCGAGTACGGAACATATTTTTATCTGCGTTGCCTTACCCACCAAACTTTCTGAGATAACAAGCCTGCTGCTAAAATCTTTTTCAAGAGCTGTTCAGAATACTAGTGAAAACGGAGCTTTCATGTAGCCAACTATTCAACTAAAGCAAGCTACACCCAAATGAAATTAAGGTAATACGATCCTGCGTGTACATTCAGACGGTGTTGCCATCCGATTTATAGATTTTCTCTATTACTATGATGGATTTGTGGTGTTTTGACATCACAATAGAATATTACGATATTCACCCCGAGTAAATAACATTCTGGTGGTTGAAAATTTGTGAGCCATACTACAAAAATCAAATTAACTTTATAAGAATAAACGTCACTGACATCACACTTCTCATATACAGATTTCATAATTTGCTCGTTCGATTCCTTTTCCTTCATTACGCTGCGCTTTCTCAGGCTCTTCTTTAACGACGGTGACTTCTACAAATGATTGTGTGAGTTCAAGAGGAATATTATTTACCTTACGAATAGCAAAAAAAATGATAAGGGCTTGGATAGATGACCAAAAATAGGAGGGAAATCTGCCGGCAAGTTCATTAATTTAGTGTCATTCTCGGCGTGAGAGATGACTTCCATGATCAGCTCGCAAGTGCAAAGAGTAAACAATTCAATTCTTCAATGTTACATAACCAGTCATCCCAATTCACTGTGCGGATCTCAGCACTTCTTACAATCGATTCGCTTCCTCGCACTCATTGTTTCAAATCTCATCGAACAATTTGAGTCTGATATGGATGCTGCTTGAGGACTTTATCTTGTTCCTAAGTGTAGAATGTTGATCAAAAAATTTTTACTGTCTTGACATTAGCCAGGCTAAGACTCTAATAGGTGCTTAGATAAATGATCGCAAGACAGTGTCAAAGAACGGAATAGAACTGACGCCTTGTTTTTTACTTGTTTCGTCGAAGAAAATTGAAATTTAAAGGTGGCATAGAAACATGTGAGTTTGTTGAGTTTCCTGCTTCGCCTTCATAAAGGACGTGTTCGGAGACAAGTTATCGCACAATCTGATCAAACTAGGCCTACTGAAGCATTGGATACCCAAGGCAGCTAGAAACAATGACTCGTAGTTTTGTTCTATTCCAGTTTTCAAAAATCAGCGTAACTTTGTTTCAATACACCGCGCTTTTGAGATGTGGATCAACAGCTGCGAACGATCGAGTTCGAAAACTTGCAGAAATTTTCACAAAGATCGTCGCAAAGATTAGTACTGCTTGTTTTCTCATGAAAAATGAGAGACTAGTAGGACTCATGACAAAAAAAAAGAGAATGGAAAGACTTGCAGTTTGAGTTCAATGTACTCCACAACGAATGTAGCTGCAAGCGGTGGAAATCATTTGATCGTTGTGAATTATTTATGCGATAGCGCATTGAACCAGTGAAAAAAACTGACGTCAGCGTATAAAAAGTAATGTTAAAGTATGCTAGAAGGTTAATGTAATCGTCATGAATAATTTGACACCTCACTACTAAAAAGCAACTGCTCATAGATAGTGAACTACTACACGAAGTCTGGTGGGTTTATGCTGTGGGCACAGCAATCTAATCTCAGGAGGTGTGCAATAATTTCATTTGGAGATAAAACTAGAATGAATCGGCACCAAGACAGAACCCAATGAGCACTTTGTAAAAATTACATCACCACGTCATAATTCACCAATACTTCCAATCCGATGATCAGTAAAAGTGCGATTGATTGGCCATAAAAGAGTTGTTAAAAGCAGCTGAAAGTTACTAACATCGTGTGGACCTCAAGAAACTTACGTTTTTAAGGGAAAGTAATGTTCGTATAACCATTCGATGTAGGGTACCGTCAGTCAGCGCGCCAATCGCCTGGGATATTCGAGTTAGATTAGCAACACATAATGTCATACTAATATACCTCAAAAGATGAATCAATTATTTTATTACGGTGTGATTATTATTCAGTGCTAAACATGACAAATTTAACTATAGTTAATCCTTAATTCGATGTGATTAGTAGTCAATAAGTTTTTGGTGACTTTACATCAATAGACCGCTTATATTTATTATAGCGGTAGAAATAAATGCATAAATTGCTTTTCCCTATACTTTGCCATTTTTGTCACATAGAAAGAAAAGATTTTGTAGGGAACTAGATTGTAATCATTATGTTGATAGCTTCCTTCAACTCAGCTTCCATAAAGGTTTGAATGACATTTTCATGCAAATACGATGGTCGAAAGGATTCATCTGCATGGTGCGGAACTGTAGGCGTATAAGCATGAAGAAGTGCGCTTAGGAAAGTGAACTTTCGGGATTTCGAAGAGATAGATGCAACGAGATGCAAGATCCGAGCTATGTGCAAAATGTAAAGCCTTTGAGTACAATAGGGCGTTTTCAGTAGCTGATAGATTTTCGGTGGCTTACTTAGCTGTTTTCTTCCTAGACAAGAACTGTCGAAGAATCGTGGAAGATTTGGAAAAGAAAAATAATTAAGCCCCTGCCCCCTGTTCCTTGCACTCAGAGTCATCTGGTCGGCTTGATTCTGATAAACGTTGAAGTCGGCGTACTCGTCTCTCAGGTAAATTATTCAATGCAGTAGGCCTCATCATTTCTATCATCAATGGAAAAGAACAATTTCTAGATGTGTATTGCAGCTTTATTTATGCTAGCTACTATCACTTTGACATTTTTCAGAAAGTGTGTCATATGCTGATGTGTTCGGTACCAAAATCTCTAACCTTCGTTGAGTGGCCTATTAAATCTGCATCCTCTCAGGCAGCATGGCACTAATTCCTCTATCCAGAAGGTGAGAGGCTTGGTTGAGCCTTCAACACGTGAACGAGACAACGACCATGTGTGTCTTGCAGAGCACTCTGTACATTGCACTACGTATCCCTCTAAATGTATCAATAGTTCACGGAGAGAGAGAGAGTCACGAGGACACAAACACCTTGCAGTTCTTATTATTAGGCCGCTCTGTAAGAATTGTTACTAGGGGCAATCAACACAAAATTTATTAGACAAGAGTTATTAAAATTGTATGATTTTTATATAGTTCGACCGCGCATTATTCCTTTGCGAAGATCTTTGTATGCAACTTGTCTATACTTGCTTTAAGATGGAGCTGTCGTGGACAAATTCGCTTGCTATTCATGTATGAATGGCGCGTAGCGAAAAATGCTGGTGAAGCAGCGCCCAAGACCAGTGGAGCTTCCTGTGGACGGCCCGGAGCGACCAATCCTCCAGACTGTTCTTTTCAGTTGCACTTTGCGAAGCACCTCTTAGCCATCCTTTCTGCAGCCGCACCATTGCGTCAACCTTCATTAATCCTGCGTACCGTTTCACTAGCATTTTTCGCTACTCATGATCCGTGCATAGCAAGCGATTTCGTCTCAAAAATAAATCCGTCTCAAAGTAAGTATAGACAAGTTATGCATCAAAATGTTCGTAAGAAAACGTGCAGATGAACGATGTTAGAATCACCTCAATTACATCTGGATAAAAAATGTGATGTTTATTGTCTTTGTGTCAAAACTATGGAATGTCCTAATATTTACTAGTCCTAGGCGTATTTCGCTACCATACCACTGAGACATACCGAAGGAGATCATGTTCCTTTGTGATATCACAGAAGTTAACAAACGGTCGTTGGATGTATCAATGGTAAAGCTAGCCAATCAAAAGTAAAACTATATAAGAAATCGAGACCGCACATCAGAAATATCTCGCAGTCGACCAAAGTTGGCGAGCACCTCTGGTACGAGTTTTTTGAAGCTCTTTCTCGGCTCTTGATGCAGTAGAAGTCTTGCCTATCTAGCAGAAGGTAAGGTGAAAATTTCGCTAATTTTGCGATCCTTCAAGAAAATAAATATCAATGGTGTTGATGCCTAACATCGGGTTTGATTTCAAGTTGGAATTAGTAACCTAAAGTGATTGATGTTCACCTTCGTTTTTGACGACAATGTTGCAATGTCTTGGATAAACTTCTAAAAATTCGGGTAATCAGGAGCTGAAGCCATTACACATAGTTTCCTATAATGCACATAATTTCTTTGGTTTTACGAGGTTAATTGAAAACACCGAGTTCTACATCTTTCCTGGAACAAAAAAAAAAGTTATTTCGTGATTATGGGAGGATAGAAACGAAGAATTCATACCTCAGTGAGACGCCGTTAGTCATTTCACAGGCCAAGGATGTATCTAGTGATCAGTCAGATTGCTTTGCAGTGGATATTTAATTCTTTCGCACTTTATTCTCCTCAATTACGCATACGTAGTTCACCTCGTCGCACAAAGGGACGCAAAGTAGAATGAACGGTTAGCACACGAGTAAGTATCAGTTGTTCCCATCATTATCAATTGGACCGCTCCTCTCACTTCTCGAAAGCATCGTAGCACGTTATATACTATTTTCAGCACTCGTTCTGCCCTCGATTTGCTTCCAGCCAACACATAATATCTTTATTGATAAATACGTTCTATTCAACAATAGATGAATTTCAACGCTTCCAGAAAGTGCAAAAATATCAACAGCGTACTAGAAAAAAAATCAACTAAATGAAGTGACGTAGCGTTGACTATCAGCCGCGAAACAGCCTAAAGTTTTCCAGTTGACTTTGATCATCAACCTTCAGAGCAGCTTGGATACCGGTTTTGACATTCATTACATAATGCACGTGGCCATGCGCTCTTTGCCAGCTCGAACCACTGCCCACATGTCTCGTAACAACTGAAATAAACAGGATAGATACAAAAGCACTTTGAATTCAAAGAAGTTCTTGTAGAACTTTAGGTTGTGAGCAAGAAAAATCTGTATCAATATCGGAACCTATAATTTCAAAAAGGGGAGAGTAGGTACTTTTATTGAAAGATCCTAAATTAGCTCTAAAAGTGACTGATCTTGTATGCAGTTCTGAAATGCTGTAATCTGCGCAGACAGAGTCCGCATCTTTTGGTGACTCTCAACGATTTCGATTAGTGATGTAGAGTGATATGTGAAACTTTCGACTCAGGAGGGATTCAAACTTGCATCTCATTCTATTCGAAAGCGCATGCTCTAACCCGCCCGTTGCACTGCCGACGCCCTTTTGCCATAACTCTTTCTACGGTGTAAAGCTATCTGTCCGAAACCAACCGTCAGCGGTTTTGCCCAAGTATTTGGTATCGACATTGAACCCAATCTGATCTGTGGTTTGTACCACAGCTAAAGGCAGTCCAAAAAAGGATTCTAGTTTGTCTTAATACGGTAGAGAAAGTCCTTTAGTGAGATATTGAACAATTGCTAATGTTTTTTTACTGACGCAAAATTGCACACTTAGCGTACCATGCTCTAACTCTACCCAATCCTCAGCATGGTCTTAACGTCACTCACTACTATAAAATGAACCAAACTCAATCGGCGACATTCTTTTACATTGAGCGAAAGCAAGCTTGTATCATAGCATATCCATGTGATAGTCATGAAAAATGATTTAATTCTAGTTATGTGATGACATGACCCGAACCAGGATCGAACTGGTGACCTTTAGATCTTTAGTCTAACGCTCTCCCAACTGAGCTATCGAGCTTTATGTGATGACATAGCAATGTTTGTGAATCGAAGGCGGTTGGTAAATCAGAGTCAGATGTGCTCGCGCTCACTCAATGGTCCTGCACCTTAGGAGAGAAGTCACGCTGGGTGTCAGGTTGTAATGCTGATGGTTAACTTCTTTATAAGCTTCCCAAACTAAAATAGAAATCGACTAAAAGTCCTGCGACCCACTGCATAATCAGACCCTTTCACGGTGTGAAATCTGCTGCGGCGTTGTTGGTGAAGCTTTTTTTCTCCAAACGCATAGCATCACAAGAACGATGACATCACCGTCCTGAAATGTACATTCGAATAGAACAGAAAGAGTCGTCAAGGCTATTTTTTCTACCAAATTATGGCTTTTGCCGCGTCATTAGCTGCTTTTTTCATGAGTGCTTGTTTTGTTTCATTGTTATCAATTATCTTTCTATCAGAACATAATGACGAAATATCGCACCACCTCCGTCATATATGACAAGCACAGCTTATATCTTCACCATACATACCATAAAAAAGTTTCCTTCTGTGATGCTTTTTCTTCCCAATAGCAAGCCGTAGAATTCCTCCTATGAAGGTGTACTCTGAAATGCCTGCAAATTTAAACAGCTTCCTTTACCTATTTTGAAACAAGCTTAATCTAAGCCATGTCAATTTGGCATTGATTACCTGACCAGTCTTCGTTACTCATAGCGTAAGAGGTCAAATAACCAGAATTCCTGAGATGCCAGCAAAACTCGGAAGCATTTTTGGAAAACTGTGAAGTTTCCTTGCATGAACGCTTACACTTCTACAATCATTAACTTTGTGATCACGCTCTTCGGTTCGGGTGTTTCAGCTTCCATGTTCCATATCGAAAAGGTGACATTAGCTCAAACAATATTTTACGACCTACAAATCATTACAGCTTATGTTTTTGCGTCATCATCGTTGTAGTGTTGCTATTGCTATGTGGTTTAGTACAAATTTGAGAACTCGTTTCCTAGGAGCATCTGTGAAGTCCGCTGAGGAAAATTAGTATAAGGTGCACAGATATAACTCCTCCATTCTTTTAATGTAATATAAGTGAAATTAGAGATATGCAAATATTTTTGTTTGCTTGAAAGTGCGTTGATTGCGCTATCTATTTATATGTTTTTGTATGCAATATTCATGTTTTGGTTTTTGTAGGACTTTTAAGATGACGTCTTTTGTATTCATAAAACGTCATTTGTGAGGAGCTTCACTTTCATGTCTGATTTTAAAAGAACCACCGACGAAAAAAAGGAAGACTGTTTTGCAATGCATTGTGACCGGAGGCCAAAAGCGCATTTATTTTGTTGATCCAAAGCGCAATCGATCATGGACCAATCTCGGACAACCAGCAAAATCGACTGCAAAACGGAACATTCATGGAAAGAAGGCTTTGTTGTGCATTCGGTGAGATGAAAGGCGTTCTCTACTACGAACTTTTGAAATCACTTTGTCAGCAACAAATAAACAAATTAAACCACGTCTTGTAAATAAAACAACCGGAATGGGTCGTAAGACACGACAAAGTGATTTTGCTGCATGATAACGTTCGACCTCGTGTTGCAAACGCCCATCGAAGACGTCGTGAAAGAGATGAAGTGGGAGGTTTCAGAACGTTTCACTTTACGCGCATTACTCTCCCGACATTTCGTCGTCACATTGTCACCGAATTCAAATTATAAATTAGCAAATTGAAAAAAAAACCGGACCGATATTTCACCAAGTTTACTTGGCAAGTTTTTCCTCGATGGTATTCAAAAGACCCAAAATTGTGGAAAAATTACTGTCATTGTTTCGAATTACATTGAAATGAATTAGCATAGAATTTTGTATTAACTGAATATTTAAGTCGTAAAAAACGGCAGAATTATATTTGTAGACATAATACAAACTGAAGCATTGTACGCTTAGTTAGTAGTATACGCCGTCGAGAACAGACCCAAATGCCTATCATTCGCTTAAAATAAGTGCTATAAGCTAGAGCTGATTTAGTACAGTGGACTAACTCAACCTTTGGTGATTAAGGAAAATAGTGGAAACTCTTCACCTCATGTGCTCACATTCATTTACGTACTACTGAAATCTAATCTGCCGTCACAAAGTCATCTTTCGCACTAAAAATATGGATACGTCCTAAAGTCAAGCTCCAGATCTCAGAAATCCAAAACGTTGAATATGGTTGACAAATCTGAGCCATCATCCAACTAGACACGTTAGCTTCGATTAGTTTGTGGAGTGAGAAGCCCCACAGTTGGTAAGAAATATCACTGGATCTGCGAATGCTGAAAGTGCAAAAATCATCATACTTTGAATACAAAGCTTCACTGTTATCAACCAAATGTGCCAAAGTTGGTGCGCTAGTTCTCTAATAGTTTTTTCATGGCACACAGATCTCCTTCTCAAAGAGCGCATTTGGCGCAAGCGGTTAGAGGTGTTTTGCGTCGCACACAAAATCGATGGCTCGATCTCTCGCTCGTGGCTCACCAAGTCATTCATATCTCCGTAGTCGGTAAATTGGAACCAGGACTGACCTCATACTTATCTGGGAGGACAAGCAGCACTTACTCGATACAGCGAGAGGCCATCGCGAGTCAATGTAAAGGCCAGATATGCATCAATCACCTCAGACCTTGTTGAAAATTGGAGGCGAATGCATGGTAACGCCTCAAGGACTGATCAAAGCCGAGAGCTTTATCCTTTATGATTCGACACAGATTTCAAATTGGATATCTGGTAATCAGTCAGTAGCTGAAACTGAGAAATTGCGATGTGCGAGAGCGAGCTGGCTTTTGAAAAAGTTGTCCTAACTATTTAGCTGGCTTTCTCACTAGGCAGAGCTTATCTTCAGATTTATAATAATAATCCATTGCACTTGCGATATCGTTGAGTTATGGGAATTTCTGCGATACAAATATCGATCTGTGCCCAATCAACCGTCAATCGTTAAGGGTACGATTTCCGCTCTGAGGCTCATAGTTTCACACATCACTTGACATTATCAAAATTGCAATTGCAATATCATACAGTTGCAAAAGGGACAGACAGAAAAAGACCTCGACGAATCATTTATAGCTTGAAAGGCTGCGATTTCAACAATGAGCCTAGTTTCTAGAAAGACCTTTTTATTGCGCTGTATCAACACGAAGAGTAAATTACGTTCCGTACTCGGCGCGCATTTTTCGCTCAACTAGGATTTGTGCTTGGCTTTTCATGAAATCCTTAGCAATTTTTATACCACAAATTTTGTTGAATTTAAATTAATTCTGTGCCATGAGAAATGCTCATAGAGCGCTGTGAGTATAGAAAGAAGATTACGTTGTGCACTTCAAGTGGTTGGCCCGCCGCTTGAAATTCGTAGCGAGTTTTCCATATATAATAGGAGAGGAGAAACTACTACTTATAGAATGGTGGAGCAAAGTTCCTTCTACAATACGTAAAAGTTTCAGATCCTCCAAGCGAAAAAAACATTTTAGTAAATCAACAAGAACTCTCGCTTTTTCAAAGCGGCAGTTGGAATCGCTACGCCTAGCTCGATTCGGGAGAGCGTAATTTCCGTTATTTATGTGAGATTTCAGCTCACATAATTTTTTGAAAGATCCTGATACACCACGTTTCTTCTATGCGCTCATATACGCTCGATGCAATTACAACTCTTGCGGGCAAACAGAGCCTTGCGCGAAGATCGTATTGATCTTTTCGGTCTTACAGCGCTCTACAAAGACTTCTAGTCCTTCAAGTAGAGTTTCAAAAGTAATAGCATAAATGCATTGAATGTTTTACGATACAAAATAAAAATTCTTCCACTCTTCCTAATTGAAAAAACAATGCAAACCGATCTAAAACGCCGAAAAGATTTGCTTATGAAAGTACTTTCCTCGCATAGAGGGCCCTGATCTGTGATTCAATGGGTTGCTCTATGAATTCTTTCCTCATTTTGAAACTTTTGTTAATTCAACTGATATTTAATTGAAGAAATATGCCAATCACCATGCAGTCGCCATCGCGATCGAAGTTATGTAACCATTTTCTTCTGGGCAAAGATTGGATGCTTTTCTCCCATGAAGAATGAGGTTGACAATCGAAAAAGTTGTTAATGTCACTCTTAAGTCAACTGTAGTCTTTAGACTTTGACTTACAGATGCTGTTTCAAGGTGCGAAGACATAGCAATCCCTCGGAGCAATATCGGACCATAAGATGGATATGGTAGCGCGATCCAGTCAAATGTGACGAGTCGACTTTACATTATGACGTTGAGCCTAACCTTGATTATTGGCGATACATAGTCGTCTCGGACCAGACGCTTCTGTGTATTGTTGCGATCATTGTGTAAACGTCGAATTGACTGCTTGTTTGTTGTCGAACAGTTCCCAGAACAGCATGCCCTGTCAAACTTGGAAACCAAAAGCACGATCTTTCGAAAATGAAACCTGGGCCTTTGTTGAACCACCGGATCTCTCACCGTAAGACAGCCAGTAGGCGAGGAGCGCGTTGTTCTCATAGTAGACCTTAGGCTCATCTCTAGTAACAATCGACTCAAGAAAATCCACTGTGCCGTCAGTCGAAGACTTTTGAAGATATTCACACAAGCAGCGTGGTAGTAGTCGGTAATGCTGAGGTGTCTAACAAGACATCATCTTACGTTAACCCAATCCATCTAAACGAGAAACGATGGACTACAGCAGTACCCCGTAGGGTTACTAGAACATTTTCTTGCATACCACAGCTTTTTGGCAATATTTCAATTTGGAAAAGAGAATAACTGAATAAAACTATAGTGTGAAAGAAATTAAGAGACAACTCCATTTAAATTCAGTAGTATGATGTGGCGATGGCTCGAGGCAATAAGAGATGATCCATTTGAACAGACGACCACATAAGAACGATAGGCCATAAAACACTGCTATTCAGTAGTAGTGGAAAAATTACTAACAGTCTGTGTGTTTTGAATAATGATTCGCTATCACAATAATGTGAGGAGGCTATGTGCTAATGAATTACAAATAAGATATTCTTGATAGATCAGGGAGCTAAGTGCCACAATTATATTATAATGATAAACAAGAATTCTGAAAAGACAGTGTGCTACTAACTCTGTAAGCAGTGTAACGTGGAGAAGAATAGCTTCTAACGATCCTAGGAAGACTGGGAAGGGCATCGATATTGGTAGCGTCGAGGGCCTCGGATTTGGTGTGAGGGAGGAATTGGTTGATGCCTGGAGTAAGGGTGTGTGATGCAGAAAGGCAAAGGCCACAGAAAATGTGCCGGAGGACATAGTGTGCAGTTTGCCAAGCTGTTCCTACGTCAACGAACATATTGAAAGGTGACTACAACGGCTTACTGAAGATGGCTTAAGAATGCGATTGAAGTAAAGAAATGACAACCGCTTAGGGAGTAACTGCCAAAGAATCAAGACTGTAGGCTGAGGATTTCGTTAACATGAAAATAACTTTGTTCTCTTGGTTTTCGCCTACAATACGAAACCTCTCACAATTTTCCACGATTAAGACTTACTTACATGTGATTAACATGCAACAACGACAAGAGTATATCTTTCTCGAAGTTCTCCTATGAGTTTAGTTTTTAATTTAAAATATATTCCTAAGAAAATTGAGTGGTGATCAAAACGCCGGCCGCAGGCGGACTCTACCCTGCACCACCCAGGCACTTTTGCCCGACCACTCATTCTTCAACATCTCAGTGTTGGTTTGCTGATAGCTTATATGTTGGTTGCTGATAGCTAACATTGCGATGTTGAAGAATGAGTAGTCGGGCAAACGTGCCTCGAGTAGAGCACGTGTCCCCGGATAGGATGAAACGCGGGTGCGATTCCCATCTGAGGCCGCGTTTTTGCTCACCACTCAATTCTCTTAGGCATATAGAAAACATCATAACAATGCGAAATGCATTGAAATACTATTAATTCCGAGTATTAATATATACTCATAATTATAGTTATAGTTTGATCATAGAATTCTTCTGCTAAGTATACCCTTTATGACCCACTGGGTGAAAACCACAGTTCTAGCATCAACTAACCACTTCGCCTTTTCGTCATCAAATAACCTCTTCTTATCTAACAAAAGCATCTTCAATCACTTTCTTCACAACTGTCTTCCAAGAAGTTGCTAGCATTTTGATAGTAACTGCACTTTCAATGGAAGACTCATTAACTTTTTTCTAATCTATATGCTGCATAGTCCGGCGCGATTTTTTTGGAGTCTTGACAGAACCACGCTAATGCTTTTTCAAGACATTGTCACTTGTGGCAAATACCAGATTTTGTAAATTTGAATGAAGGTTGCTGTTTATGATTAGAACAACTCGAAAGACCGACTTTCTTGGAACCTCGGCATGTTAATAATATGAAATTTTAAAATGAGAAGAAAAGCTTAGAAAACTAATTTTTATCTAAGCTTCACGAGGTAGGTATCTTTTCCCAATCGATTGCTCTTCTTCTCTTCTTGGACCCTGTCCCTGGATTAGATTGTAAGGCTCTGAGAAAGGCATATTTGCAGAAATGTCAGCCGCAAGCAATCGCAAAAACCCATTGACCGGAAAGAAGAGCAATCGATTGGGAAAAGATACCAGGCCTCGTGAAGCTTTAAGTAAAGATTAGTTTTCTAAGCTTTTCTTCTCATTTTCGAAGTTTTGTGATTAGAACAGTTCTAGAAGAGCAGCGTGTGGCTGCCTTTAATGCGATGAGAATCTGCTATTGGTCAACCACTAGAGAACGATGTTACAAACCGAATTAATCTCTATTTTTATCAATCTGGTTAGAGTTGATAATCTGAGTTTTTTATATATCAGTTGATATCATTAACACTTCAGATAAAATATCCTTTTGTACACAGAAGTTCTAACACTTCACTTCGATCATGATCTCATCCGAGGTGGGAGACATTTCGTGGTCTCAAAACAGTGAAGATACAGCTTGTGAGTTTCCTCGTAAATATTTCTCAGGTAGCCGGGGTCTTTAATAGGACTGTGGACGATCTCTGCCTTGAAATAGGGTTCACGTTGAGACCTGTGACACTGATGAAGCGGGCGATGCCACCGAAAAGTACGTATACCACTGGAGCAACTTTCTCGGAAAAACTTCAAATATTCTTACGGCCTGTTCTGAAAAGCCCTCTTACTTCGAAAATCAATTACTATCCTCTGTGCTTAGTTCGATCTCACGCTTAAGCTCACCAAGCCGTCCATTCCTCTTGGGTCGGCAAACTGGTACTAGACTAGTCTTACACTTGTCTGGGAGGATAAGCACGCACTGATTCAATTCAGCGGGAGGGCACCGCGAGTCATTGTAACGGCCAGATATGTTTTCAGTCACCTCAAACGAACTTAAAACTTGAAGACGAATGCATGGTCCATCCCTCAGCTATTGATGGACCTCTGAAGCTTTATCCTTTTTTGCATAAAACAGAGATCGTTGAATAAGCATCATATGAGGAACGATCCAACAGGCGCGCTGTACTTCCATTATTACAAAAGCTTGGATTTACGAATTTACTCGGTCATTAGATTGAAGATATCAATATCAAAAAAGAACTATATTGTTAAATAATCGATGTAGATAATGCTCATGATAGCTTGCCCATAATGAAGGAAATTTTCGTCAATCATGTCATCGTGAGGAATGCTGCGTTGTAGTCATTCCTATCATTTATCATTATCATCAAGTTCCTATCAGCTGCTCATTTAAACACCACGTATTCGTCGTCGTGATCCGCAATGAGCGCATGTAAATCTTCAGTCGAGACCGCAGTATTAGATATTAGATTACGACTGGTCGCATTTATGAATGTCGTGGACTGATGTAGAAGATAAGAATGTCGTTTTTAGCTATACGGTCAACAGCTTCCGGCAAGACTTCGTTCATTATGCGTAGCCATTCTGGTAATATTGTCGGCAATGGGATTATTAACCTTCGGCATGCTGCTCGGCGTCATCATGCATTCAACCCTTTATTTGGAAAGTAAATCTCAGCAGGTGCGCCCTATCTAAATTGTTGAAATTTATTTGATGCCTTTGAGGCCTACTATGCATTAACACTAATATAGTCAAGACAAAACTCTTCTGTTGAACACTTCATGAACCAAATCACTCCACATTGGCTGAATTGCCCGTGCTAATTTAAGCCACTTCCCTTTACTGCTTTTGACATCATATGTCTAATTAGTTGTTTTGGTAACAAATTCCGTGTTTTTCATGCCCAATCGTCTTGCGATGGTCAATCGACCATTCTCTCCATGAACAAAAGAAGATTGGGCTTTTTCGACACCTCAAAGGTGCAATCAGACTGTGCTAAATTTGATCACTGCCCTCTCCTTTCGAAGTCTCGATGCAGCCATAAGCTGGAAATAAACTCTTATCATAGTCCAAGAAACACAAGACGATTATAAGAAAACATTCCAATTTCTCATTTTTTACAATCTCTTTGATCCCGCACAACTCTTTTCTCACACGATTGGCAGATCGAAAAGAAAGGCGACGAGCACTATTACTTGATTGTTAATGGACTCAATACTTGTAACAACATTACCCAACTCAAAAAAAACTCAAACCTCATTTCCACGATCACTAATGAACAGTCGAAACGAGAGAAAGATTAAAGTCTGGTTCTACTATATCAAACCATACAGCTGATAATAGATATAAAAAGGAGACAAAAATTTCACTTCAGTTAAGGCAGGGAAAGTCAATGAAAGTAGCTCAAAGCCTACTAGTCAGGGAAATGACATGGAAATCTCTTCGACTGAGATATCTCGCTATCGCCTATAAATCGAAAAGCACCGGTCTACCACCAGATTCCGCCACGTTACAAATAATTATTTAAAAGTTCTTCGGCAATCTTCTGAGTACTACAATGACTGTCCCACACCATAACTTGGAGTTACAGCTGAATATTCTATTCTTTGTGATTTGAACTACTACAAGACGTATGAGGACAGGCATCGCTCTAAGCCTGATTATATTGCAGTCTTCTTTATACGTACTGGAGACCATTGATTATTTTCCCTTTTTTCCGAAAGTCACAATAAGCCATAGCTCCAGTAAGAAAAAATTTCTGACCAGTCTAGTATATCGAGCATACAAAGGTGACTAGAAGGATTTTTGTAATTGTTGTCCGATACGTTTCTTGATTATACTTTAGAGACTATCCATGAAGATTATTCTGCTGCGCATATCAAAGGCCATACAAAGAGCCTAACCACATGTTCAAGAGCAATCCAAAACAGGATCTCACTGCGTGGAACACATCCAAATCGTCTCATTAGTTGTCCAGTATATAATATATCAATGTCATTATTAGTTGTCAAATTTCATTAGAAGTGCATCTGCATTTCGTGTGATGTCTATCAACTTATGTGGCGCAGTGGCTAGAGGTGCCCTGCCTCGCATAGGAGGTCATTAGTTTGAACTCGCGCTTATGGCTCACCAAGCCATCCATTCCTCCGCGGTCGGTAAATTGATACCAGACTAGTCTTAGACTTGTCTGAGAGGATAAACAGCACTGACTTGGCACGTGCGAGTTATTGTTAAGGCCAAATATGCATTCAATCATCTCAAACGTAGTTGAAAATTGAAGACGAATGCATAGGGAATCCCTCAGGGATCGATCAACGCCGAGAGCTTTTAGAGCTTTTCTATCGACTATAGAAAAGTGTAATGTATAAATGAAACAATTTCGGCCCTATTAGTGTACTAACCAAAATAGGTCCACCGTACAAAGAGTTCTAGTTGAACGTATCGAAATAGCATAACAAAAATGCAGCTTCACTCACGATTTCTTGCCATGCATTCAAGAAAACGAGTTTGATAAGACGAAACATTTCATTGAAGCTGTGCACAGTCGCATTTTGAATAAGAAGGTTACCCGGTCGATATGAAGATTTCCTATCAGTCGAAAGAGCTTATAGGCTAGAACGTGTAACAAAAACTGATATATCACTTTTGTAAGCAATTCTGCAGAGTAATCTTAACAGCGCATCGTTCTTATACCTAGTGAATAGAAGAATGAACACAATACATGGTGACTCTGAAGTTCATGGTTTTTTGTGATTACGATATACTGTTTCAGTCCTCGACAAGAATTCTGTTGAGAACAACGCTTTAATTTTTTACTAAGTTTTCTGAAAACTTCAAAATCGATTGAAAGAAGCGGATCTTTAACCTGATGAGCAGCTTTTGAACACAAAACTATCGAAAAATGTGCCGTGTTCGCAGTAGAAATGATGAAATTTCGCGCTAGATTTCGCTTATTACGTTTTTATGGAGTTTTCACAGAGTCTTTCTCGAACGATGTCGAATCAAATATGCAGCCTCAAAAACGTATATGTATATAATGATTAATTTACTGACCCTGCCGCAGTGTTTCGTAATAGCCTTGCAACTATTCACCTTTGAGTAAATAAGTTGCATGAGAAGATTTGTCCTTTGCTTCAATGCCCATATAATGCTACATCTCTAAAGTATGACAACAGGCAATGATAGACTCATGCACGAACTATCGATCTACGATCTAGTCCTCTCATGAGCTTCAAAGCCACCTCACACGCCACATAAACAGTTGTTTATGAATCTATAAGCATACAAAAATATTCGGTGGTTCCATGATCTTTTTCATTTTGACACTTTTGCTAACACTTGAATCATTTAAAAAATCAATCAAAGAGACCTTTTAAGGTTTTTGAGGTGGATGTATAATTTCATTCAAAAGAGATGTTAATTTGATTAAGCATTATCAGTGCTATATGGTGGGTGTGATACCGTCGCCCAGCCCACTTTCTCCAAAATATGGAGAGTAGTTTGTGCAATGTGAGTGCGAGCGTTTCTGGAGGAGAGTGACACTGAGTCCTTTCGCACGTTCCTGTCACAGTACTGCGGGCACCTGCTGATTTATTCCTCGTAAGTGCCGGCCTTGACTGTTCCCTCATTGTCATGAGTTTTCAAACAGCATGCTTTGCCGATCCCAGAAAACTAAAAGAATAACCTTCCGAGCATGAGATGTGTGCTTTGTTTGGGCTGACGAGTCTTCGCCGCGATGCAACCAGTAGACGTATCGCATGTTGTTGTCGTAATATACTCAGAACACATCTCCAGTGATGATCGACTTGAGAAAGTTGCCTGTGCTGTCGCAGAGAAAGACTTTCACTGTCAAAAGTGCCTCCGACTTGAATTTCGTAATCACAGTGTTTAAAACGCTTGCAGAAATTCAAAATTCAACCAATGTATGAGGATTATTTGATATGCATGGTTAAGATTCATCAGAGACGACTTTGATACCTGCAAGTTGATTGTTATGAAACGATAATATATAGCCAGACCAGATCGAGAACGAAAAGTCATCAAATGCTAGAAGAAGACCAAATTTTTATCTTATGTTGTGGCAGATAATTTTCCTATGAAAATTTATTACCAAAGTCACAGTTGCTGTACTCAGCACAGCAGCTGTAATTATTTGAGTAGGATCAATACATATCTTTGCATTCGGAAGTTTCCGATTTGCGAGGTTTTTGATAGTGTGAACCGAGAGTACGTCTCTTTTTTCGTGGGGAAAAAAACTGCACTGGCAAAGAGATAAAGTCTGATAGAATACACTAACTACATCTCAAAAATTCATCGCTTGTTTAACCCTTTTTTTTACTACCCATGATATCATACACTGCCAAGCACTCATAAATTTTTGAAACTGGCTCGGATTATAATTATAATGTTTTTGACGGATAAAACTCAGGTTTCCATGGAATCATCGACGGGCAATCCTAATGCCATATCGTCTCGAATCGGCTGGCCATGCAAAACGTCCTTGCCTGTTGATGGTAGCTCCAAGATGGAAACTTCTGCCGCTTTCTCTTATAATCTACCTAAAGAAAAAGGCTGTGGTGATTTTCCATGGGACAGTTACAGGTGCTATCTTCAATGACAAATATTAGACTTGCTTTTATGAGCTTTCGTGGAGCAACTATTGGTAGGCTCGCAATTTTCTTGTGTGTTGAACTAAACAGGAATGTTAAGCATTTCAAATCTTACTCTAATGAAATTCAAACATTTCATAGCGGCTCACAGATTAGATTTGAGCACCTAAGTTATACGCTGGTTTTAAATCAAGACTAAATTGCTTAGGGGAGGAGTTACTTGATTCCCATCGTGGACATTTCTCATAAAAGTAACATATTTTCGACATCCATCATTGCAACTCCATATTCGTTTTCTATCCCATTGCCATTCTTTGGTCGGTAACTTTTTATTGGCGGACTTCCAGCATATCACCCCTCGAGCGGATCCTAGTTAAAATGTCCAATGGCATATATCCAATATCTTCGCTTAGGTCGACTAATAAGAATGCTATGAAGAAGATAAACATGGCGACTGCGTAGATCCTACTAGATTGATTACTTTTGGAAAATTATCTATCCAATCTTTTTGAATACATCAATACTCTGCCACAGGTTACCACGGGACGTCACTCCATTTTCATATAATCTCACTATTCATCCAAATATTACAAATGGCAACATGACAGGAAATGTTGCTATCGATATTGAGGTGAACTACTTTATGCTTTACATCCAAACTCAGAAAGTTGTCGGAAACTCAAAAATCGTCGGTAACACCTCGGCGATATTTTCGTCTTTTGAAAAAAGTGAGTAGACAAAAACATGTGGAAGTTTCATTGATTTATATGCCGGATTTTTATCCCGAGCGTTCTGGTCTTGTTCGTAAATTCACAATTATGCAGGTGTTAAAAGAAACAACATTGATAGTCTTGCATTACGACCATTTGACGATGAAGACGTTTCAGATTAATAGTCAACTCAGAAAATATGGATGCGGAATTTGTGAGTGTTTTGCATTGTCTTCAAAGATTTCTACTTATACCTTTAGACAGGATACGACAGAACCTCATTATCATTTTATAAAGGAGCGTAGATGAAAGTTCTAGTTCGGGTTGGTCAAAGTCTGACAGGCCTTCTAACTAAGGTGATAGGGTTCACCACATTTCTTCGAAACTATTATATAATCGGGACAGGAACAAGGCCGCATAGGTCGCAGTGTTTTGAGCGCTGCAGACGACCAGATAAGGCAATATTTATGCACTGATTCCACAGAACTCCCTCTTTGGGGGATCACGGCCGGTTAATAGCGAGGGCACGTGGCGCGTCCCCAGGTGGTGGATAGGGGAATAAACGCAAGCCAAAAGCGACCGTGTGCTTCCCAGAGACGCAGGCGGATTCAGGGGATGAGCTCGTGGCTTCTGCAGCGCCGACTTGACAAAACTCTACTTCTACGAGTGAAGTCGGCTAAAAACCTGAATTCAAGCGGCTGGGAACTAAACGGGAGGCGGTTAGGGTCGCCTCCAGCAGATAAGCTCTTCCCGCTCCGCTGAGAGAGACTTATAAGCTACTCGTGAATGCCCAGCCCCACGTTTAGGGCCTGGCAGGCTATATGTTGGGTACCAAAATAGTAAAAACAGTAACGAATAAGAGCATCATTCCCCTGACCCCGAAAGAGCCCTTTGTACATGGCGTCAGGTAGGACGAGTACGAAGGGGCTGCTAAAATCCTAGGGGCAAACTAGGCTGCCAAGATCGAAACGGACTTAAATGACGATCTGTACCTACAATGCAAGAACCCTTGATCACGAATCCGCTGTAGAACACCTATTGATTCGAGCAAGAAGGATAAAGTACGGCTTCATTGACCTGGCTGAGACGAGAAGACGCCCACGCTGTTTATGGCATCGAAGAAGAACTGTTTCTTGGAACACGCGACAGCATAGGTGACGGCGGCGTCGGCGTCCTCGTCAAATCGAATTTGCCCGTGAATATCGATTCTTTTGAACAATTAACAACCCGTATCGGATGATTACGGTTGAAACGACGTAATTCTATGCCGGCTTTGATCCATCTTTGTTGCCTACGCAGCAACACCAAACTATGACGAAGACGAAGTCGAAGCGTTCTATATGGACCTCGAAAAATCCTTCAGAGAAGATCATACATTCTTCAGGTCATTGTCGGAGATTTTAACGCAAAAATTGGACCTAGAAGAACGTCTGAAGAACGTCACATAGGGACCCACGGACTAGAATGGAATGAACAGGGTGAGAGGCTATCTGAGTTTATCATGACGACACAAACCATCATGGTAGCTCACAGTTCCAAAGGCCTCACTCTCAGCGATGGACGTGGGAGTCTCCCAATGGAGAGTGCCATAACGAAATAGGCCCTATCTGAGTGAATCGAAGGTTTTACCTGACCGATGTCGCTGTTGTTCGTAAGTTCTACACGGGATCAGACCATCGCCTAATTTGCGCAGCGTTCTGTTTTTCGCGGAGAGAAGAGCAAGCCGCTAAATTCAAACAGCGAAGTCCCAGAACTACCATAAACTGGGATGTATTCAAATCATTAGTCGGCTCTTGGAAGATACCGTTGTCGACAACATCGAGGAAGAATACGATCGACTCGTTGAATATCTTCACGTTAGCGCTATGAAAGACGAGAGTCCTAAGGTCACGAAGAGACGCTTGTCTCCGCAGACACTCGAGCTGATACGTCAACGCGGAATCGCTCGAACTACAGGCAAGTGCGAACTTGCGAAACGCTGCAGAGAAGCGATCAAAGAACACCTCAAAGAGAGACGAGCAGCAGTTATGGCAGATGCTGCAGAAGCTGGAAAGAGCATTCGCATAGCCGAACGGGCTTCGCCAACTATAAGACCAAGATGATTGCACTCCAATATCCTGACGGGACACTTACAGCTTCCAGAAGCGTTATGGAGAAAATCATCCATCAATACTACTCGGATCTCTTCGCTAGCCATGTCCTCTTACCGCCATATAAATTGAAAGAGTATGCATATATCGTTTCCACCGGTCCTCCCTTCCACAATCCGACAGCTATATCGTCGGCGAAGAGCAGAACAACGTCCTATCCGAAGATTATCAGACCAGAACACCTGAACAGCCTACCACCAGCTCTCATCAACACCCTGACTCGGCTCTTCACTCGCTACCTGTCAAAATGCAAGGTCCCCATTCAGTGGAAAGCCAGCAAAACCGTATTGTTGTTCAAAAAGGGAGACCTTCAAGACATTGGCAATTATCGCCCAATCTGCTTGCTGTCCGTTGTCTATAAACTCTTACTCGAGTCATCCTAAACAGGATTGACAGAACATTGGACAAGGACTGCCATGTGAGCAAGGAGCGTTCCGAAAAGGATTTAGTAGCACACACCACATCCACACGATTACAAGACTCATGAAGTTTCCGAGAATACAAGCAACCACTCTGTCTCACTTTCATCGATCTGAAGAAAGCCTTTGATTCAGTGGAAACAGAAGCGGTTATAGAGGCTCTGGATAACCAGGGCGTCCCTACTCGGTACATAATGATCCTTCGTGAGCTTTATAAAGATTTCACGACCAAAATATCTCCATTCTACAACAATATCACCGTTGACGTAAGAAGAGGGGTTCGACAAGGCAATACAATTTCGCCAAAACTATTCACTGCCACCCTACAAAACGTCATGCTAACATTAGAATGGGACGATATGGGAGTGAAAATTGACGGTCGACAATTAAACCATCTTCGCTTTGCTGACGATATCGTTCTCATAACACGAAACATCAGCCAAGCGGAACAAATGTTGACCGATTTCGATAACGCCGGTGGAAAGATGGTCTTTAGCTCATTCTAACGAAAACGATGTTCATGAGGAACGAATGGATTTTGAATGCCCCATTCACGCTCAACGGAACGGCAATCTCCGAACGCTCCAGTTACGTCTATCTACGTCGTGAAATCAACATGATGAACGACCTGGCTCCAGAGTTGGAGCAGGAGGAAACGAGCGGCTTGGAGAACGTTTAAGAGCATCGAAGATGTACTGAAGAGGACAAAGAACATCCGACTCCGTGCCCACCTTTTCGACTCGGCGATTATCCCTGTCCTAACGTATGCAGCAGAACCTGGTCGCTACGTAAGCAGGATGATAGATCACTTGGCGTTATCGAACGCGCAGTCGAAAGGTCGATGCTAGGAGTATCCCGTATTTCGCAAATGAGAGAAAGGATCCGAAGTTCCGTCCTACGTCAACGACCGAAAATCAGAGACGTCGTTCTTCACGCCAGGATATCGAAAATAAGGTCGAGCCGGACACGTGATGTGCTTCAGCGACAACCGGTGGACGAGAAGCCGTTACCGACTGGATTCCTCGGGACGTCAAGCGCTCTACAAGCAAAACCACTGACCCGTTAGTCCGATTTCTTCACGAAAGCTATAGAAAAAAGATATGATGCTCAGCGAATCCCTAGAGCAAGGAGGAACCCACTGGGCTACTCTTGCACGCGATAGGGAAAAAGTGCTGATGCTACCCGCTCGAGTCACTCGACGATCAACAAGACGACAAGTGATACGGTGATGATCGAGCTGTCAGAATGCACAGAGTAGGCTCAAATATATTCCAAGTGCATTATTTTCCAAGTTTTTCTGAAATCTGAGCATTTTTGTGATTATATTTTCCATGGTGCCGTACACTTGAAAACGGATTAGGCAGTAAGTATAAGTAGAGAGAAAGTTCTTCAGAGCTTTTTTATCATAATCATAACCTCCAGGTCACTAGCAAATGTTTGGCTGAAACAAGAATATTTTCACGTATTCTGATATCAATTCTTCTCTTAAGTCTCTGGCACTACACTAGAGCAATAAACACCAAATTTATTGACCAGAGGTCCTTAAAATAGCCTAACAACACCATTGGAAGTATGCTCTACCAGCCCAAACACATTTCTGCCATCTTTCAGGCAACAGATCAGTACCACTCAGTGCAGAATTTTGTAAGAATTGTTTTCGTACCCAATTTGCCCATAACTGCATCATGGAAGCTCATCAAAGCCATAATCGCAATTCGCTAAGTGAACAGCGCTTCGGTTGTTTGCTGAATTCGATCCGGCGAAACCAACTTGAAAGATCAGCTGTGCTCCAGACGTCCTATAAAGTTGATCGAGAAGCTGTCATTGAAGCAGCTGAAGAGAATCCGAACTTTTGTTATCGATGAGTTGTCCGCCGATTGTTACTCTGTTCATGCTTTGATAAGCAGTTTTAATTACTTTTGGCTGATAATCAGGCCTTTGTTGCTTTAGTGCGATGATTTATGAGAAGGACCTAATTACTATGAATGGCTCCGACAAGCAAATTACGATAAATATGAGATTATTATTTAGCAAGACACCTATAGGAAGAAATTTTGCAGCACGTCTGCTGATTTCATCGCAGTGGGCATTTGTGTTAAAGAAACATATTGCACCTGGTGACACCGTCGTGCTAGGAATCGAATATCACGGTTCAGTTTCGAATAAACTGACAGGACTCTACAAATCCACCCTTGAAGATGCAGAAGGCCACAAGACGTTAGTTGTTTTTTTTTACGAATGTTTCTAGGTTGTCACCCTACATTTCATTCGTGACTTACGAACGTCGGCGTTATCGCCATTATCATGAGCCACTTCCCTCCAATGAGAGAGACGAGAAGTAGAACATACGCTAGCACCATGAGATCTTGTCTGCCAGCGCACTTGCCAGCCTCAAGGCACCGAATTAGGTATGCTGGAAAGATATCATTTCTCGTTGTCGCAGCTTACTGTTGTTTCACGTCACCTCTATCATGAAAGGTGAGTGACTCTGATGATGACGATGTCGCCGAAACGTACTTAAGCCACGACAAAACTTAACGTAGAGAACCTTGAAAAAGTGCTTAGAAATAGAAGAACCATTGGGCAATATAGAACATTAGATTGTTATAATGATGCATCCACTCGGACTATTAGTCTGGAGTTTCATGTAAACAACCTGTTGGGTGACAACTGATATTCCATTAGACAACCACCATGAATTGCCCAAACACTCAATTTTATTAGGAGTGTCGCTCAAATAATACGGCAGCCTATTTGTGAATATCCACATTCCACGCGATTATTTCTTTTACAGTGAGTAGCAAAAAAGTGCCTGAAAATAAAGTCCGACTTTTTTTCGCCAATTTGACTTACTTCAGGAAATCGGCTGTCACACAATTCGAACCGACCTACGCGCGCAAGATGTTTCCTTGTTTTGACGAGCCAAATCTCAAAGCAACATTCAAGGTGCTTTGTTTTCTGTGTATTCTTCCCTCTCTCGTTGACTTGGAAGTAGATTTCTACTTGTTTTGCACAATGCACTATGATCTAAATAGCTTTTGATAATTTGAAGTTATCTGTTATACGTGAAGCTCATCATGTCACTCGTTCCAATACGCCGACGGAAGTCTCCAAGAAGTACCTAGGCGGGTAGGTGTCTTTTTCAACAGCTCAACAACTTCTTGTTTTTTGTTTCTAAACCGAATGCAGGTCGGTATTGAGCGAATCATCCGATAGGCTCGTTTCGGTGGCTGAAAAGATTGGGTTACCTTCATCTCAGTCGGCTAAACAGCTCCATTACTCAATAGAAGAAGATCACCACACATATATTTCAGTCCTATCAAGCACAAAACAACTTTCCAACATGAAAAGTCTGATGATAAAAGAAAAAGTCCTTGTTTTGAAAGGGCTGAAAAATAGATAGCGATAAACGGCATGTTCCGAGTATATCAATAAGATTTAGCTCCCAGACATCGTACTCATAAGAAATAAGCAAATAAACATGCCTTCCCTCTCCGTTTTCGATAATATCTGAACATTTTTGGCGCTTTTTTATTAGCAGTTAGGGAAAAAAATGCATAAGATCAGAAATAGCTAGCAATTTTCAAAAGATTCTGTATCTCTTTTAGCGAATTTCACCGTCCTATCTTTCAATTCTCTTTTTCATTTTCATTGTTCTTATTGACCTAAAATTTTTTTTTCATTTCTGTTTGATCATTTCAGACTGTATATGGATGAGTTTCGTCGAACCGTGAAAATGAGTACATATTTGTTGGCAGTTGCAATTCTTGACAATTACGATTATGTGGAAGAAACAACAGCAAGCACTCGTCATCCAATAAAGGTTTTGATCCCATTATAGTTTTTGCTATAATTTCGAAATTTGTGTTTTTAAATTTTGAAGTTGTTCTAATGTTGATTTCAACTTTAGTGTTCTATACATAGGAACTTCTGACAATATTCGAAGAACGAGAAAATTTTTGGTGCTTTTTTAAAATTCCTCATGTACTTAGGTTATGCAGTTATATATGTTCTTATTTCTTGAATATTGCTAAATCTAAATTGGATTTCTAAAAGATCGATTTTCTGTGAACCTTAGCATCATTAATTAATATATGTAAATTTTGAAATTTATCTTCTATATACACGAACTTAGTAATAGATGTTTTAGTAGCAGCCGCAGGAATAACAGCTCGGTGACTGACGTTTCTACGACTCCGAGTGTATATTTTGAGATATACAAATACAACCTACGTCCGGCTCTGAAGAAGGAGGAATCGCCAAAACGTGAGCCCCCGAGCTACTATTACTCCGACTGCTACTAGAATAATTAATATTATCTTAGCATCGGCTAAAGAAGTCTCAAGGTTTCTATAAGTTCTTGAGGGGAAATTTCCTAAACCCCCGCTGAAAATTCAAAGTTTATGCAGAAATTCATTTGAAAACAAGGTTCCTTCTGATTAGGAGGGAACAAATTAAAAACCGATCTCATTCGCTAGAGAGAAACTTTTCATAGGAGCGCTAGCATTGATTCGAAAGCTGAGACTTGAGGCTACAGCCCCACTTCGCCGATCTTTCAAACACCCTATTTTAACGTTGTAGCATCCAGATCAAAAATTATGTTTTACACTCGCCTTTTGTCTTCATTTTTTTACGAGCATAAATCGCTGAAAGCCGAGAAGCATATTAATGTACTAAGGAATTTTCGTATTATCTTAGTCAATCGTTTGATCCGGAGTTTCTTTCGAAGCGGAGGAAAAATTTCATATCGAACAACAAAATATCCCTCATTGTATACCTTGTAAACAACTTCGCCAAAAATGTAAAACTTGATCATGTTTTTTCAGTTAAACCGTAATTTCAGAAGACAAGCCCATCGCTAGAATCAAAAAACGTTACGATTTCAAATGATAATAATGTACAGAAAGAGCTCTGTTCGATAAGATTCAAAACACAAATTAAATACCAGAGGAGATCAAATGATTAAAAGAGCTTTTGAAAAGCAAACACATTCTTGAGTTTGTGAAGCTTGTGCTATAGGTTGCGTACTAGCACTTTAAGAAAGAAGTTTTGTCCAGCGAAATATAAGCAAATCAATAGAAAAAACAAGTGGTTTTATAAAACGTGACTATATCTTGATTGTTGTAACATAAAACGAAATTTCTTGAAGAACCGGTGACGTGGAACTGCAGCCAAAAGTCTCAGTTTTCGAGTGGTTATTACCTCTCCTATGAAAATTCCTTCTTCAACAAACGATATCGATTTCTCATGTGTTCCCTCCTCACCAAAAAGTGCCGAAAACAACAATAATTATTCCTGAAATGAAAGCCACCATAATTAACGATCTTCTGCAACGATATGCAAGCACCGCATCTGCTCAAAAGCGCTAATCCTCGAGCTTTGAATCAAACAACTCTTGACATGCCTCTTCGACTTGATCAAATGCTTCGAGTCGCCGTCCACGCAGAAAATGAACTCTTTCCTCAATCTAGCATTTTCACTCACCCCTACGCAATTGAATGCATGGTGTTTTTCCAATTTCTTATTATCGGGAGCACGTCGCGAGCTGACTAGAGGTGCTCTGCTATTTATACATAACTGCTCATAGAATTCCGTATCCCAGGCTCACCAACTCTTCATCTCGATCGGACAACGCTGAGTTGACACATCGACCAGTGACCACGAGTATCCCACTGGCACACATATGTATTTAACAAGCTCTAATGATGCTTGACGAAGTCGAATGCATGACGCATCCCTCACAGATTGACCAACGCCGAGATCTCTATACGTTTTTTCTAAATTCATAAGAGTTTCGTTTTTCTTCAATCGGGCAGCCATTAATAAATGTGCGACAATTTAGGTGCGATTATATGCACCTCGGGATATTATCAAGGGTCGATCGGAGTTTGGCCTCAACACAGCTGTTCGTGCTCTCGAATATTTTGAAGAATACTTACACATACCGTATTCACTCGAAAAAATAGGTAGGTCTTGCTGACCAGATATCACTGAATGACGAATTAATCAAAACAAGAGATTTACCTCGTTTTTGGCAGTATTCAGTACTTTGAAAGTAATCAATGTTACAGCTTCTTACATATCATCATGGAGTGAGAAGAGGCTCTTTAGCTAAGAGAAAGACATTGCAAGTGTATGACAATGCAGTGAGTACCACATAACGTCCTACTCTGCCATGAAAAAGAAAATTAAGCTGTAAACAAAAACTCAAGAATGAGACGGAGTTCTTATTATTCATTGATCAGCTTTCACATATTATTGCACAAGGCGATTGTTCAAGAAGCTAATTAGCGAAAGCGACTCTCCGATCGTTCTTAGAGCACCATTTTATACATTGTAAGCTGTGAGATGTCGACCCCTTGATCGTCGAGTGACTACAGCGGGCACCAGCAACACTTTTATTTTTCCATATCGTGTGCAGGAAAAGCCCAGTAGATCCTCATCGCTGTAGGCACTCGCTGAGCATCATATCTTTTCTCTAGTCTTTTCGTGGAGAAATTGGACCACCGAGTTGGTGGTTTCTCTGTAGAGTGCTTGATATCCCGAGGAATCCATTCGGTAAGAGCTCTCGTCCATCGGATGTCGTTGAAGCCCATCACGTGTCCGGCTCAATTTTTTTTTACATCCTGACGTGTAGAACGGCTTTTTTGATCTTCGGTCGTCGAAGCTGGTCGGAACTTCCGATCCTTCCTCTCATTTACAAGTTAAGGGATACTCCTAGTATCGGCCTTTCGACTGTGCGTTCAAGAACGCCAAGTGATCCTTCATCCTGCTTACGTTGCGACCAGGCTTTTGATGCATGCGTTAGGGCAGGGATAATCGTCGAGTCGAAAAGGTGGTCACGGAGTCGGATGCTCTCGGTCCTCTTCACTACATCCTCGATTATCTTATACGTTCCCCAAGCCGCTCGTTTTCTCCTGCTCAACTCTAGAGCTAGGTCGTTCTTCATGTCGATTTCAGGACCCAAATAGACGTAACCGGAGCATTCGAAAATGTCCGCTTCGCTAAGCGTAAATGGGGCAATCGAAACTAATCCGTTGCTCATGATTATCGTTGTTGTCATCCTTAGTTGGAGAACAATCTTTCCTTAGGCGTTGTCGAGATCGGTCAACCTTCGTTCTTCTTGGATGACGCTTGGTGTTATAAGAACGATATTATCAGCGAAGCAAAGATGGTTTAATTGTCGACCGTCGATTTTCTCTCATGTCGTTCCATTTTAATGTTGGCATGACATTTTGGAGGGTGGCAGTGAACAATTTTGGCGAAATTGTATTGCATTGTTGAACCTCTCTTACGTCAATGATGATATTATTGTAGAATGGAGATATTTCCGCCATGGAATCTTTATAAAGCTCGCGGAAGATTGTTATGTATCGAGTAGGAACCTCTATAACCCTATGTGTTTCCACTGAATCAAAGACCTCTAGATCGATGAAACTGTGACAGAGTGGCTGTTTATACTCTCGTTAAGCTTCATTGAGTGTTGAAATCGTGTGAACGTGGTTTATAATAGCGAATCCTTTTCGGAACCTGCTTGTTCGCATGGCAGTTCTTCGTCCAATGCCCTGTCAATCCTGCTTAGGATGACTCGTGTAAAGAGTTTGTCGACAACGGACAGCAAAGCAGATTGGGCGGTAATTGCCTGTGTCGTGATGGTCTCCCTTTTTAAACAACAACATGGTCCTGCTGGCTTTCCATTATATGGGAAACTTACATTCCGACAGGTAGCTATTGAAAAGTAGAGCCAGGGTGTTGATGAAATGAAAACTGGCGGCAGGTCTTTAGGTGTTCTGGTCTAATCCTCTTCGGACAGGGTGCTGTTCTGTTCTTCACCAACGATAGAGGATGTCGGATTTCGGAAAGGAGGAGCGGTGGAACGACATACTCATCCTCATTAAATTTATGTGACGTTAGGAGGACATGGCTAGCGAAGAGATCCGAGTAGTATTGGTGGATGATTTTTTCCTTAGCCATTCTGGAAGCGGTAAGTGTCAAGTCAGGGCATCGGAGTGCAATCATCTTGGTCTTATAATTGGTGAAGCCTCGCTGAGCTTTGCGGATGCTCTTCCCAGCATCTGCAGCTTTTGCGATGATTGCTGCTCATCTATCTTTGGGGTCTTCTTTTATCGCTTCTCTGCAGCGTTTCGCAAGTTCTGACAAAAGGTTTCGGTTGCCTGTAGCCCGCGCTATTACACGCTAACGTATAAGCTCGAGTGTTGTTAGTGACTTTAGAACTCGCAACTTTCATAGCGCTAGCGTGAACATATGCAACGAGCCTATCGCAATCTTCGTCCGATGTTGTCGGCAAAGGTATCTTCCCTGAGCCGACTAATCCGAATACATCACAGTGTATGGTAGTTCTGAGGCTTCGTTGCTTGAATTTAGCGGCTTTCTCTTTTTTCAGCGAAAAAGAGAACGTTGCGCGATGGAGGCGATGGTCTGATTTCGTGTAGAACCTAGGAACAACTGCGACATTAGTCAGGCAAAACCTTTGATTTACTAACATACGGTATATTTCATTATGGTACTCTCCATTGGGAGACTCCAAGTCCATCGTTAAGAAAAAGGCTTTTGGAATTGTGAGTTACCATGGGTGGTTTGGTTTGTCATGTTAAATTCAGATAGCCCCTCACCCTGTTCATTCCATTCTAGTCCATTGGTTTCAATGTGGCGTTCCTCAGAAGTTCTTCTAGATCCAGTTTTCGCCCTGGAATCTGCAATAATGTCCTTCAAGAATGTATGACTTTTCGAGTTCTATATGGAAAGCTTCGGTATCGTCTTCGTCATAGCTTGATGTTAGTGCGTAAGCAACGAATATGGCCAAAGCCGGCATTGAACCACATCGTTTCAACCGTAGTTGTCCGATACGGGTTGTAGTTGTTCAGACGAATCGATGTTCACGGTCAATTGATTTGACGAGGACGCCAACGCCGCCGACACCTCTGCGATCGCATGTTCCGAAGAACAGTTCTTATCCGGTGTCATAGACAGCGTGAAAAGGATGGCGCCTTCTCGTCTCAGGCAGGCCAGTGACGTCGTGCCTTATCCTTCCTGCTTGAATCAATAGATCTTCCACACCGGATTTGTGAGCAAGTGCTGGTGCATTGTAGGTGCAGATCGCCATTTACTTCGTTTCCATTTTGGCAGACTAGTTCGTCTCTGAGATTTTAGAAGCATCTTCGTACTTGCTCTACCTGGCGCTGCCGTATCAGGGGCTCTTTCGGGATCACGGGGATGAGACTCATATTTATTGCTGTTTCTGGCGTTTTGACATCTTACGTATAGCTTGCTAGGCTCTAAACATCGGGAATAGGTATAACTGGTAGTTTGCCAATCCTTTTCGGAGGAGCGGGTGGAGCTTATTTGTTGGAAGCGTTTGTAGGAAGCGACTCCTAAGCGCCTCCCATGTTCTTCTCAGCCGCTTGATGGCAGCCTTTTGGCCGACTTGACTCGCAGAAATAGAGTTTTTTTAATGCTATAATAGGCAATCTCACTGCTTCAATGAGCATCGATAAGAATGCTTTGAAATTGTATAGTTCTTGATGTAGGACGTTGTCCTTTTGTTTTATGAAAGATTCTACCCGAAAAGTGAAGTTGTTCAAGATTTGTGAAACAAGAAATCTCCATGTGCTTCGAAACATACAGAAACGATGTCCTTGTTCTTGAAGGAAAAGAGCCGCTTAATTTTTGGTCAGAATTGTTACGATGAATGACGAAATGCAATCCGTGAAAACCAGGTCGAATATGTTCAATGGAAAAGTGAATTAGAAAACGATTTTACTAACTGAAGCCTCATAGTATTTGGCTAGAACCACAGACAATGCTGCAAGCACCGTGGTTTTTTCTCGTCATAACATCCTAGAGATTTTGAAGTAGAAATGTTTCTTGACATGAAGCTCAACTACTACGTTAGTTGAAGGTGGAGTTGGTAAATAAAAGATGTATTGAACTACCGTAATAGTCCAGAAAAGAAAGTACAGGTGATGGAAGCCATGCAATGTAATGGATGAACACGGTTTCTCCTTTATCAGAAATGGTGATACCTGTAAAGAACCGATTTCAGTCGAATCAAGAACTTCATTGTAAGAGAAGTGGAGAGAACTGCTTGTTTGCTTCAGCGCGATTGAGTAAATATGAGAGGGAGAGATTATTTGGATACAATGAAACGGATAAGCTTACAGACTTGGTGGGTATGGACAAATTCGGATCACTTGCCATGGAAAACTGGGGTATGATGACGTTTCGTTATGGGGCATTGCTTTATGCAGATGGCATAGATACTTTTGCGGACAAGGAGATGGCTGCCCTCACTATCTGCCATGAAATTGCCCACCAGGTTAGCAAGTAGAAAATAAAAATTAACTTTTTTCTCTTTATGAAAAAAAATTTCATGATAAAATAGCATAGAAGATTTAGTATTCTTCAGACATTTCACACTAACAGCGTGCTCTTTTTGTTTCAGTCAAGAGTTTAGATCTATGATAGCTCGAACAGGGTTCCGGATACTTTCTTTAATTTTGTCAGTTGCTTAGAAATAAATAAAATTCAATGCTTGTCGATGCAGCTGCGTTGTCTCCTTTACAGTGGTTTGGTAATCTGGTAACTATGGATTGGTGGAACGATATATGGCTAAACGAAGGTTTCGCCACTTTTACAATGTTCTCATGTGTTGATCGACTCTATCCCGACTGGAAAATAGTGAGTTTTTCTATGGTGTTTATAGATACTATAGAATGTCCACTTAGCTGGTCGATGTTAATCATTTTTTACGTTTAACGTTTGAGATAACACTCAGTGATCTATGCCTTCAGAAAAGAAATCTATGGCTTTTCACATAGCAGAGTAATCTGCCATTTAAGTTCGTAAGAATAACCGGTATCACGTTTCGTATTGTTGATCGTCGGTGACTCAAGCGACCACCTAAAACTTCCATTTTTCCTATCGTGGGCAAGAGCAACCTAGTAGGCCCTCTGTTCGCTCGAGGTCGTTGAGCATCACATCTTTCCTCTGTGCTTTTCGAGAAGAACTGTGAATAGGATCGAGTGGTCTTTCTGTAAAGCGCATGACATTCCGAGTAATCCAGTCAATAACGGCTTTTGTCCAACGGTTGTTGTTGAAGTGCATTACGTGTCGGGTCTACCTCATCATCGACAGCTCAACGTGATGATCGGCATGTTTATTCTTCGACCGTTAACGTGGGTCAGCACTTCGAATCCTTACTCTCATTTACAGATACAAGATACTCCTAGCACCTTCGTTCCGGCCTCGCGTCCAGTAATGCCAAGTGATCCTTCATCCTGCCTGCGTAGCGAACAGATTTCTGCTACACACTTTAGGGCAGGAAAAAGTCGAGTTGAAAAGGTGGGCATGAAGCTGGATGTCCATCGTTTTCTTCGCTGCGTTCTCAGTGCTCTTAAATGCTCTCCAAGCAGCTCATTTCCCTATTCTCAAAGCTAGAGCTACATCGTTGTTAATGGCTTTTTGGCTTAGGTAGACGCAGTTGAAGTGTTTGGAGGTTCTCATTCCGCTAAACGTGAATAGTACACTCAAAACCAATCTGTTCCTTAGGAACACCATTTTCGTAAAATTTGATAAAAAAGGCCACTTTTCGACAGGCGTTGTCTAAACTGTTTTATAATTCATTCTACTTGTCTCATGCTTGATGCTATGAGAGCGAAGTTATCGGTAAAGTGAAGATGGCTGAGTTTTCAACCGTCGACTTCTTTTTCCATGTCATTCAATTGTTTGCATGATATGACCTTTGGAGAACGGAAACGAACAATCTGGGAAATATGATCTCCTCATCAAACCGCTCCTCTTACGTCGATAGTGATGTCGTTCTATGAATCCTTCTGTTGTAGCCAAATCAAAGTCTCCTGTCATCACTGAAAGTAAAATAAAACGGCTCCCTGTAATCTCGTGAACCTTCAACAAATGTTGTTTCCATGTAAATGTGGACTATAATATTTTTCCATGACGGTCCTCGCACAGCTTTCTGCAAATCTTATTTCGGATGACTCGAATGAGATGTTTTTAGATGACGGACAGTGATCAGATTGCGCGACAGTTGCCAACATCATGAATGTCCCTTTTCGAACACTAACACGGTTTCGTTGGTTTTTCATTGACTGAGAACCTTGCATTTTGACAGGTAACGGATAGAGAGCCGAACCATTGTGGCGATGATGAGTGGCAGCTTTTTAGATGTAGCGGTCTTAGCCTATCTGAGCCAGTTGTTGATCTACTCCTCATCGGCGAAGTAACGTATCGGTTTCGGAATGGTGCATAAGGTTAGGAGAACATGGCTTGTGAAGTGATGCGAGTAGTGATCGTGATGATTTTCTACATCGCCTTCCGGGAGCTATACGCGTTCCATTAGTGTGGCGCAGAACTATCATCTCAATCTTGTGATTGATAGAGGGTTTGGTGGATTTTGTGAATGCTCTCTGAAACTGAGCAACTTCGACTACAACTGCTCCTCTTCGGAATCTTCCTCTATTGCTTTTCTGCAGCGTTTTGCAATTCGGAACGTGCATTCGTTAGTTTGCAGCTCATGCGGCCTTACTTGGAGTGTCAGGTCGATTGTTTCTGGAGACAAACGTTGATGATGGCTTCTAGACGGTCGAATTCATAGCACTAAAGTGAAGATGTTGGATGTATCGCTCGTAAACATCATCGATGTTGTTGATAGCGATATCTTCCCAAAAATGCTTAAGAAAGTTTTGAGACTTCGTTCTTTGAATCTAGCGTCGTTCTGTCTTTATCGCAAAAAATATGTTGTGCGAAGGCGGTGTTCTGATCCTGTGTAGAATTTGGAACAACAACGGCATCAGTTAGGCAGGAGCTTCAGTTTACTAAGATGTGGTCTGTTTCGTTGTGGTGTTCTAAACTGAGAGAGTTCCACGTCCACCTGGTGAGGATGAGGGTTTTGCAACTGTGGATTTTACCATGGGTTATCTTGGATGTCGTGATAGACTCAAAGAATCTTCCACCGTAGTTGGTCCATTCTGGTCCATAGGTCGCAATGACGTTCGTCAGTCTTTCTTCTAGATCTAGTCTTTACGTTCAATTTTTCAATGATAAGCCCGAAGAATGTTTACTACTATGAAGAGTTTTCAAGTGCATATGAAGTGCTTCGCCATCGCCTTCACCATAGCTTGATGTTGGTGCGTAAACAACGAGAATTGTCAAAACCGCCTTTGGTCCATATATTTTCAAACGTAATCGTACGACATATTTTGTGAGTTGTTTGAATAATCGCCGTTCATGGTCAAACTCGTGTTAACGAGCACATCAATGCCGCCGACATTTCTGCTGTCGCATCTTCCAAAAAACAACGTTTTGTTGTCTCAGTCAAACCGATGATGTTATACCTCAACCTTCTTGCTTTAATCAATAGATTTTCTATGGAGGATTCGTATACATGTGCATGTGCGCTGTAGGTACACATCGCCACTGTAGTATGGTTCGTTTTTGGAAATTTAGTGTAACACTAAGATTTTAATACGCTCTCCATACTCACCCTTCTCAACACTGTCGTGCTATGGGCTCTTTCGCTTCAAAGAAATGAGACCCGTTTCTTTTACCATAATTAACTTATTAATAATGGCTCTCGAGTTGGACGTAAGAGTTAGATATTCACGGGTGGATTGTCAATCTCTTGAAGGGATACGGAGGAGCTTATTTAATGGAGAGAGCTTCCATCCGTCTCCCATGTACTTTCCATTTACATGGCTACAGGCTTTTGACAAAGTTGGCTCTTAGAAATGAAGGCATGTCAAAGTCGGCACTGCAGAAACATGTAATCCATCACCTGTATCCACCTGTGCTTCTGCGAAGTATATAGTCATGGTTTTGGTTCTCGTTGGATCTCTATCCATCATCTGAAGTCGCGTCACGTGCCCCCGTAACGCTAGGCAAAGATTACTCAGATGGGGAGATCCGCATTTTATGAAAATGTGTGAGCAGAATGATTCGAGTATTACATTTTGTGACAGCGGCTTCTTGCACTATGACCAAATGTCTTTTTTCGCCTATAATAGTTCCGGAGACCGAGTTAAATTTACAGCGTTTTTAGTTCATTCCAGAACAGTTTCGTTTTTTACTTCTTTATTGGAAGCAATAAGACAAGACTGAAATCCCTGGTTATGGAAGGAATTTGGTGTGGTTAAACAAAATTATTGCTGTACTGTATTATTAATAGAATATTATTAAGAGAATTATTGCTGTA
This sequence comes from Parelaphostrongylus tenuis, assembly GCA_019055375.1. Lineage (NCBI taxonomy): Eukaryota > Metazoa > Nematoda > Chromadorea > Rhabditida > Metastrongylidae > Parelaphostrongylus > Parelaphostrongylus tenuis. The sequence goes on from JAHQIW010005646.1 coordinate 109,163, forward strand.
GAATTATTCTCTGGGGCGGCATAACTGAGAATGAGAATTACTAATGTGCTCAACACCCTCAGTTGCTCAAGTCGAGCTGATAAAGTTCCTAAGATCACATAACTCTCGACATTAACAGTATTGGATCGAAAAATAGCGACTGATTAGTTAATACAGTGACTGGGATTCCTGATATTGCATGTCATCAGAGAAAAATATGATATTTACATCTTAGGCGGCGATAACTGAATCTTCGACTTTATTCGCTGGGCAAGAATTATTCATAGGAGTGTTAGTAATCATGTAAAAGCTCACATTTCCAGATAGAGATGTGCAGATATCTCGAAGAACTCAAAACTGTGCTTGGTCTCATAAGAAAGCCTATTGATTATTAGGCAGAAGTAAAATAGATCCTTTCATTATTAATTGAGCCATCTTGGCATGTGGTCTGGTAAGGGCTCTTGTACTTCGGGCTGTACAAGAGCCCTTACCAGACCACATAACAAGTTGGCTCAAATAATAATGAAAGGATCTATTGAAATTTGGGCGTGGTCTAAACGAAGCACTTGAAATAAAGGTAGAAGTAAAATATTTGTGTCCTACACCTCGTCGAACAGAGCTCTTTCTTTAGACTTCTGGCATACATTCAATAGCTTGAGCTTCAACAAATTCAGCGCTATGCTCATTTTCCCAAAGAAGCGTGTTCCTGCAGTGTAGCAGAGAAAATAAGACCGAGTTTCACACATTCGCCGAGCTCGTTCACCGTCTAACCTACACTTTGGGGAGCGAGGAGGTTAACCAATGACCTGAAGTGTGAGCCAAGTGGGATGCAACTTGTTATTCAATTGGAAATTTTTTCTGCTTTAGAATAAACTCCACATAAATGATTGACTCAGATATTGTGAAATTTCCTCTACACATTCATATGCTTTTTCTGTTCCCAGCGAATTATATGAGTGAAAAAATGAAAGCGCGGAGGGTCTGGGACATAATTCCATTTTCGCTGCAATATTATAAAAAGGCCTTTGAAAAACGGCTCAAGTAGGCTCTAGCATTACTAGCATGAAAAATTTTTTTTCTGCTCAGCGAATGGAGTCGAATTTTCATCTGCCGTCATCTAACATATAAGTACCAAAAATATTTTCAGATGACGCGATTCTATTTAAAAAGCGTGCGACCAAGTCAAGAAGCAGATAGACAGCCCAATCCACGTACTATCGCCAGTCACTCTCACAACATAAAGTCACTATTTGACGTTATGAGCTATCTAAAGGTGGGATTCAATTTCGAAGTCTATGATAAAACTCAGTGTTTGATATAAACAAAGTGGTAAGTTGTCCTTTCTTTATCGTCACCATCGATGCATTGTAGAGCTCGCGCTCTTCTACTCAAACGTATGAACGCGGAGAACTGTCTATATTTGCGTTTCCAGTGTAACAAATAAGGATATTTGCAATCCTAAATATGTTAATTTGTACAGGATAATTAGAGCAAATGACTTTTTTTCCTGTGGCTTTTCACGAGAATCCTCTATGGTTTTCGCAATTCGTTTCACGAGTTCGGTTAATTCAACTGTTATGCACAAAGAATGTCACTGCAGCAATAGTAAGGCAAAGCCCAGCGAGGCTTCACCAACTATAAAACCAAGATGATTGCACTTCGATACCATGACGGGACACTTACAGCTTCCAGAAGCGCTATGGGGAAAATCATCCATCAATACTACTCGGATCTCCTCGCTAGCCATATCCTCTTACCGTCATGTATATTGAAAGAGGGCGAATATGTCGTTCCACCGGTCCTTCATTCCGAAATCCGACATGCTGTATCGTCGGTGAAGAACAGAACAACACCAGGTCCAGACAGGAATAGACCAGAACACCTGAAGAACCTGCTGCCAGTTCTCATCAACACCGTGGCTCGGCTCTTCACTCGTTACCTGTCAGAATGCAAGATTCCTATTCAGTGGAAAACCAGCTAGAACGTGTTGCTGTTCAAAAAGGGAGACCTTCACGACATAGGCAATTATCGCCCAATCTGCTTGCTGTCCGTTGTCTATAAACTCTTTACTCGAGTCATCCTAAACAGGATTGACAGAACACTGGACGAAGGACAGCGATGCGAACAAGCAGGGTTCCGAAAAGGATTTAGTACCGTAGACCACATCCACACGATTACAAGACTCACTGAAGCTTCACGAGAGTACAAGCAACCACTCTGTCTCTCTTTCATCGATCTAAAAAAAGCCTTTGATTCAGTGGAAACAAAAGCGGTTATAGAGGCTCTGGATAACCGGGGCGTCCCTACTCGATACATACTGATCCTTCGTGAGCTTTATAAAATTTCACGACCAAAATATCTCCATTCTACAACAATATCACCATTGGCGTGAGAAGAGGGGTTCAACAAGGCGATACAATTTTGCCAAAACTATTCACTGCCACCCTACAAAACGTCATGAGAACATTAGAATGGGACGATATGGGAGTGAAAATTGACGGTCGACAATTAAATCATCTTCGCTTTCCTGACGATATCGCTCTCATTATCAGACATCAGTGAAGCGGAACGAACGTTGACCGATTTCGATAACGCCTGTGGAAAGATTGGTCTTCAACTGAATCTAACGAAAACAGTGTTCATGAGGAACGGATGGGTTTTGAATGCTCTATTCACGCTTAACGGAACGACAATCTCCGAATGCTCCAGTTACGTCTATCTTGGTCGTGAAATCAACATGATGAACGACCTAGCTCCAGAGTTGAGCAGGAGGAAGCGAACGGCTGGGGGAACGTTCAAGAGCATCGGAGATGTAGTGAAGAGGACAAAGAACATCCGACTCCGTGCCCACCTTTTCGACTCGACGATTATTCCTGTCCTAAAGTACGCAGCAGAAACCTGATCGCAACGTAGGCAGGATGATAGATCACTTGGCGTTATCGAACGCGCAGTCAAAAGGTCGATACCAGGAGTATCCCGTATCTAGCAAATGAGAGAAAGGATCCGAAGGTCCGACCTACGTCAACGATCGAGAATCAGAGACGCCTTTCTGCACGCCAGGATATCGAAAATAAGATGGGCCGGACAAGTGATGCGCTTCAACGATAACAATTGGACGAGAGCCGTTACCGACTGGATTCCTCGGGACGTCAAGCGCTCTAAAGGAAGACCACTGACCCTTTAGTCCGATTTCTTCACGAAAGCCATAGAAGAAAGGTATGATGCTCAGCGAATCCCTAGAGCGAGGAGGAACCACTGGGCTACTCTTGCACGCGATAGGTAAAAAGGAAGAGTTGCTGGTACCCGCTGGAGTCACTCGACGATCAACGGGACCATAGGTGATACAGGTGAAAGGCTATGAAAAATTCATTGCTGAGTTTTGCCGAAATGCAGAGTTGTGGTGTTTGCTTGACTGCCGACAAGATGTCACATTGATGTTTGATGACTGAAATTGATATGAAACATCATCTCAAGCCTGAACAGTCAAGTTTTCGTACATGTCATAGACCATTAGCACAACGGTTAGAACATGTTAATCATGACGCGACAGCTGCAAGACTATGCTCACGAGGATTTGTATGAGCAATAACGTGGGTGATGAAAATTAAGGTAAAGGGCCATAGGAACGGAAAGCATATCAGCGCACGTTATGGAGAGATCGTTGTAAATAGAAAAGCAAACTACCTAAATATATAATAGTGCGATGGGTTAGGCGAAATACAGTAACACGATCGATGAGAGAAGGAAGGCTATAAGCCAAGCGGTATAATTGCAATCGTCGTAAGGATAGAGAAAACCGTGGTCGACGAATTTCAGCAACCATAAAGAGCACGCATCGGTATGAAAACTCATAGAGACTTACGGAGCCGAAAAGCAATGCTGATGTTACGGGCAGAAGCCAACAAAAGGACCAGATGCTGTAGAGATCTGAAGGACACCTAGTTCCATGAGAAGCTAAGGATGCCGTGGATGATGAGCGGGCGAGCTCTTCATGGGCGTCGAAATTCTCGGAGGGTGAGTGTGGTGTCGTGCTGCGAATAACTGAGGCGGGCGACGATTTCAGACATTGAAGGAGATTGAATATGCGATTCTATGTTGGAAATTCATAGTATCCAGTTGATGACCGCTTTTACGTATCGTTCGCAAGTGTGACGTCAGAGAAGCAAAGGAAGGAGACTGAGAGATAGTGGCAGAACGTGCAGATGGCCACGCTTTATTCAAAGATTGGCATGCCGCCAGTGTAGAGGCTACTATAGATTTCGGAAAGCCAACATTACCAAATGGGCATGAAAGCAAAATAGATGCTCTTGCAAGGAAGGTTCCTTACAGATTATACAAAAGGAATCAAAAGTATTAAGAGGGTTATTGACCTATGCAAAAAATCGATGTGATATTATGAGAGGCAAGAGACACACAAATATTGCTCTAAAAAAATTACGTGACCTCGTAGAGGCTCAACAGGCTAGTGGAAGGATTAGGTAGGCCACTCAATATCAACCCTTACACACAGTTTGGATATGGAGCGATCTATGGCTTTCTGAAAATTTATGCCGATAAAGATAGCAAGGTACAGACATAATGCAATGACGGACAAAAGGAACTAACCAGACACACTGGCAAAGTATTGCCATTCACGTGATGCGATGTTGGGAGTTTGTATTCTAAGCAAGAACATATATAGGATTGCCAAGATATCGTGAAATACATACCTGAGCGACTAAACTAAAGCTACAATGAGATTTGTAATTGGAGTTATTCCATAATATTCACTTTTATCCTTTATCTTCTGATTATTTATAGAACTCATGTGGCGCAGTGGGTAGAGATGCTCTGCGTCGCAGATGAGGTCGATGGTTCAACCTCGTGCTCATGGCTCATCAAGCCATCCATCCCTCCAGGTCGGTAAATTGGTACCAGACTGCTCTCAGACTTGCTTGGGATGATAGGCAGCGCGGACTCGGTACAGCCGGGAGCCACTGCGAGTCATTGCAAAGACCAGATATGCATTCAATCACCTCAAACAATGTTGAAAATGAAGAGGAATGCATGACGCATCCCTCAAGGATTGATCAACGCAGAGAGCTTTATGCTTTATCCTTGACTCACTTTTACCTTACTGCTCGGATCGTTTTTAACAACCGGGACATCGTACAGTGTAAACACGAGGATGTTGTGATGCGATTTATAGCGAAACCTAATGGGTGTCGTGAATACTCAAACAGTGACTACCCTTCGTGGAGAAGCGCTCATCACCCACCATCGAGCTCTTCGTATGCAGAGGATACGGAACATATAGCTATGAAAAAGAAGGAAAGATTGCACGAGAGGCAGATGATAGTTACAATAACTGTATTTTTCAACATAGCCTTAATTGAGCCCGATTCTTTGAAACGATGTGTAAGTGTCCATATATCTGGTTGCTTGCAATAGCTACTACTGTAAAACTTAAATCCTTCATCTGTTCTACTTTGAACATCTAATTGCTTCTGGTTGAGAATTCTCAAGATAAAGTAAGAGTAAAAGAACGCTGAACACAATTCGTTAATCACATCATGATAGCATTTTCGACATTAATGATGCAAGAGAGCTCAACTTTCCAGCACAACTACAAATTTGCAGGCGGCTACGATTCTGCGAATGGTGGAATCCTTGGTCGGTAAACGAAATTTCCAGAAGTCAATCATCGAATACCTTAACAAATACGCGTACTCTAATGCAAAAGGCTCAGATTTATGGGATATGGTCAGAAGGGTAATAACACTCGATGTCATCATTTTTCCAACATTGTTTATATAAACGGTCATTATTATTTGAGCCAACATGTCATGTGATCTACTAAGGGCTCTTGTACAGTCCAACATAAGTGTTTTGACCTTACAGTCTCGTCAGTCGGGCAGAACATCGTCGTCTCTCAATCTTTTCATTAGCCAATCCTCTTGGGAGAGAGAGGTATCGAAGACGAACGATTCAAACCGTATGTCAAGTGAGGTTATCACCGATTACAGTGTTTTACACTCGATTGCTCTTTGGTTGGTATTTTCTTAATATTATACCTTTACTTCGAGTGTTTTTCTTAAGTCTGCGCTCAAATTTCAATGGATCCCTTCATTATTACTTGCGCCAGCCAAAGAGCAATCGAGCGTAAAACCCTGCAAGTTCGTTGATATTTTCACTTGATATCTAGAGTAAATCGTACGTCTTTGATACCTATCTGTACGGAGAGCAGGCTCCCGGGAGGATTCGCTAATAAAAGATTGAAAGACGACGGGTTCTGCCCTACTGACGAGACTGTGAGGTCGAAACACGTGTATCGGGCTGTACAAGCGCCCTTACCAGACCACATGACATGTTGGCTCAAATAATAATGCACTCGAAACAAATGTACAATGTTACTCATTTTTTGAACATCGCAGAGTTTTCCGGCTTTCTTTAAATCTTTTGTTTTTATAGGTAAACGCCTTAACTTACGATCTCATATAATTATATGGTAAAGGCTAGAGAGAAATGAGATTAACGACAATGCCGACTGGCAATAAGATGCTAAGAGAAAACGAATGAACAAGTTTTTGAGTGAGGCTAAATCTTATCTCTGTACATCTCATTTACAATTTTCAGCATGGCGCTTTTCCCAGCGGAATTTCCCTGAAACATTTGGCAAAAGGCTACATCATGCAGGCCGGGTGTCCGGAGGTTTTTATCACATTGTCTGACATGAAGGTCAAAGTGCACTATCAGGTCAGCAAACCATCCATCTCCATCTTTGATTGGCCGTTGCAGTTTATCACGTACGTACATCACGCTCTCATATAAAAAGGGATAGTTAGACTGTTCGGAGATAAGTTGGTAGAACAGAAGAAAATAATGAATTGTCGTTGACGATGAATTGGAAAGGGTAAAAGAAACACCTAAAACCAGAATTTCTTTTATTTGATCGCGTCTTCCGGTGGTATGATGTGGCAATACACCCAATAATGTAGAGTGGTGTGCTAGAAGTTTTGCGTCAGCTGGGATTCGAACCCACATTTCACCCTACCTGGGGACGCGTGCTGAGCCGTTACACTACCGCCGACCGTTTGAACACCACTCTTTCTACGCTACAACGCGTTGTCTGCCAACAGCCAACCGTCAGCGGTCTGGCGTGGGTGGTCACTATCGACAGATATTATGTTGACAGATTTTGGGTATTGATGATCAATCGAAATTCATTTTATTTGACCGCCTCTTGCGGTGGTATGATGTGACTATATACTCAGTAATCCTAGAGTAGCAGCGATTTAGGACGCGCTCCAGGGTAGGATGAAATATCGCTCCAAATCCCACCTGCCACAAAAGTTTTCGCACACCACTCTATATTATTGAGCACCTAGGATTACTGAGGCCTCTATTAAAGTAAAGAAAATTTTTGAGGGTGTCTCAGCGAAAGTGTTCAATATCTAGACTCGCCATCTTTTGAGCGATGGTATGCAGGACAATACTACATGGCTGATTCCCATATATTACCGGACTGATCGTCAACCCCAGTCACGATTAGAGTGGATAAACTTTGGCCAAAAGGAAGGTGAGATCCAAAGCTCAAGCAACCATCGTTAATTTCGCGAAAACCAGAAAATCATGATATTTTCTGACATCGCAAGCGCTGACTTTTTTTGAAAGATAAACGACATATTTCTGACACTAGACGTTTTATAGGTTTAAAGTTAACATGAACAGAGATGCTTTGCTCCTCTCATTCGATAGTGGTACAGCGCTCCCATCTACACAGTGTTCTATTATATTTCACGTTCAAACATTTCTATCAATATCTGAGTTATATTCATGACCTATGTTGAATCAATTTCGGCATACCTTGTACCCGACCATTTCGAATGATAATATTTCATTGTTCTTTTCTCTTTTCCTTTTTTCCTGAGACTTTATTTTTTGTACCATTTCGTATTCATCGTAACAAACGAAAGTAGAAAACAGTAAGTTACTACAAAATTCAAAGTTTGTGTAGGCCCCATAAGTGAGATGATTGTTTTCCAATAACACGATTTTTCTTATTCAGGGGACTCACGAAAACTTGGATACCTGTAGAAGAAACTTTCCATTATCATTCTAAAGAGAACACATAGCTTATTGAAATGCAATTTTCGTCTTGAGCTTATCAAAATCCAAAAATCCAAAAAAAAAATCTAGGTACTTTCGGCTATAAGGGAACAAAACATTCGACCCCATTCGCTGTACTAGAATTATTCAAAGAACGTGTTACTAATTTTTTCGAAAGCTTCAATCTTTGGCTAGAATTGTACGCAGCCGGCTTTCCAAAACACCGTTTCGTAATTCTGTAAAATCCAAAATAAAATTATGTTTTACATCAACAGCGCGCCTTCATTTTTATAACGATGTAATTCGCAGTTAACACGAAAAGCATACGTACGTGTAGAGAAAATCTTGTATTATCTGAGTCAATCTAAGGAGTTATGTTTTGGAGGGGGAGGAAAATTCCCTATTTTTAACAACTTTCACTCCACATGTCTAAGGAAGTCAAGTCATCGATCGATTGCCCCATCGCCCGCCAGTAGGTCAGCAGGTAAACAAGCCGCCGAATATGTGGAACTCGATCTTATTTTCCCTGCTACACTGTAATGAAATGGTCTTCACATGAAATAAGCACAGCGTGAAATCATTGAAACTCGCGCTAGCGAATGATTAGTGATACTTTAAAGAAAGAGCTCTGTCTGACGAGGTGTAAATCACAAACATTTTCTTTCTTCTGCAACTGCTATCAGAAGAGCCTTTCCATAAAGCAAAAGCAATTTTGAGTTCTTCGCGACTTGTGCTGTAGAAGGAGGACTAGCACTCTAAAGAAGGAACTTTGTCCTGCGAAATGTAGAAGAGACAAGAAAAAGGAGTAGCTTTGAAAAGCCGACCCAAGTAACGCGCTAGCGGAGAATCAAGTTTCGAATGATTACTTACACTCTTATGAAAAATTCTTGTACAGCCAACAAGTCTGAATACTCACCTGTTCGTCATAACCAAAAAGTACCAAAATTCAATTTCTAGCATGATTGAAATGATCATTTGCTGTATAAGCTCCAAAAACTTTTGGAATTCGATATTTTTTGTTCGAGTTAAAAGCCAATGATTTTTTACACACGACCATCTTCACACCTGTTGTGTGCAACGTAGTACTTCATCCGTTCGAATCGCTCTCCTCGTACCCATAATGCATGAAGTTCTTAGAACTTTCATCTGTGAATCGGGGTGCTGCTTGAGGATGACTGTTATTTCTGTGGACACCGTTGATTAGTAGCTTACGTTCAAGGTCCTTCCAGAGCTTTTGGATATCAGGGTAAAACGCTCCCGTGCAATATTAGAAGATTGAGTTTTTGAAAAAGTCTGATCTCATAGCTTTTCGAGATCGAGAGATGGCGGGCGTGATGAGTCAAAATAATTTCAAAAAACAAAGAATTCTTCGAGCCTAAGCGAGGTTGGTACGCCAGGGCCATACACCGGTGTTTCGAATGTCTCACCCTCCTCGTCAGTGACCCACTCCCCACGTTAGCCTTGCATACTAGCAAGAAAGAAGGCGTATGTGGTAACGGCACAGTGTAGAATGACATTATTCCATCAGCACTTCTCACTCGATCGATCTCAGCTAATAGAACAAAATTGATCCATGGCATCGCCTTTTGAGATTATTTTGAATGTCTGTTGCGAGGTTTTGAAAAACAGTCGGTGCCAATTGATCAGTTTTTACATAGCCCTATATTATGACTACTAATCGATTGAGCTAGTTCATAGATACAGCAGTGTTAAAGTTCCCATGCAGTGATGTTCAAGCGATACGGTATTGAAGAACTGACGTGCGACGTGTTACTGTGTAACTGATAATGAGCTTAACAAACCATGTAGTGTGATAAACTATGAGCCACGCTAATAATTAGGATAAAATATAGGTGAGTTGCATATGCAGTAATGGTATAATGACACGATGTGGTATAAGTGATGACTAAAGCGTGTTCGATAAAGGTTGCTATGAGCACTAATTTTATGAATTAAGACTTGAATCATCCAGTACTCAATATCTGTTAGAGTGACTGTGCTAAATGTCGTAACGGCTACCTGAGCCAAATCGTTGACGGTCGGTTGCTGAAAAATAGATGCGCCGTAGCGTAGGAAGAGTGGTGAAGAAACGGGCGTCAATAGGCAACAGCTTAGAGCACACGCCACTGGAGAGGCTGAGATGCGGGATTTGTGTCCCGCCTGACGCGAAAGTTTTGCACATCACTCTACATTATTGAATATATCAATAACATCATAATTTCGCTAAAAGTGGCTGAACAAAAAGAATTATATCTGACTACCCAATCAAGACTTAGTTAGTGAAAATGAGGTCTATAAACTACGAAGTGATTAATGGTAGGAGAGGTTGTAGCTGGTCAATTCTATGAAAAACAGCATACACGTGAAATCTATGATGTAGAGCGGCCGTGAGCAATGAATTAAGTGCATTTTACTATTTAATGAGGTGAAGCGTTAGGAGCTTCGCAGTATTGAAAATGTCGTGACTAGATCTCTGTGCAACGAACTACGCAATTATTTTAAGCAAAATATAACGCGTCATCGTAAAGCATGATGATCTGGAAAACTTACGCAAGAAAATTTTCGTGCCACGTAATGACACGTGAGAACGAAAGATGTAGATTTTTTTATTGCAGATATTCTGGACTTTTTTTGATCAGTGTAAATGAAAGTTTTGCTACATTTATTATTTACTTATTCCATGTTGCATTGCTTTGAGCATTCTTACGAAATGAAATTAATGCCTACAGTTACTCTTTCTTTGGGAAACAAAAACTCTTCATTGTTTAAAATTCATAACAATCAAACAGGCGGGAAGGAGAGGGAACGTGGTCGAGTGGTTGTGATGCTTGCCACAACGCGACGCGGGGCTGATCCCCACACTCAGCACTTTCCGGCACTCAACAACGAACACCCTATGAAACGCCACAGCCATGATTTTCCCGAGACTGCATGGAGACGTACTTATCCACTATTTTACGACATTCAAGAGCAAAGAAGAACGATATGGATGTTAAACGTACTGGGATTCTCACAATGAGAAAAATTTGAGTGAAAATAGAGAGAAGTCGAAAATAATCATTTACTTGCTCCACACTCATCCCTATCAGATTCGCACACTCATAATAACCCACTGTTTCAAGTTAAATCTATGTAGTTTTAGTGAGCTGGCCGTTGGCGAAGAGCTCTAATTGGGTGCTAGCGAACACCGACAGCCTGAGCTACGTTAAAGTTCTTTATGACGCGAAAAATTATGCAGAACTTGCATTACAACTGCGCATTGATCATACGGTATGTGCAAAATGGAATGTTTGACGATTCATGTGTATTTATTTAAACACGAATATCATTTATGTTGACAAGATAAAGTGCATTTTGTTGTATTGATGAGATTAGACGACGGTATTATTTCGAGGTGTTGTTGTGGGCAACACTTCGTTGCCTTTGTGTTCTATAGGGGGAAGCAGCGTTACTAATCTTCTCATAATTTTTGGCAATAGAGCAATAAACACCAAATCTGTCAATCAGAAGCAATTAGAATTGCTCAACAACACTAATCAAAGTACGCGCCACCAGCCAGAACGCATATCTGCCATTCAGAAACAATTTAACAGTGTTTTATGAAAAGTTTTTTGAGCTTTCTTTTGGTAGTAAATTTGTCCATATTTGTGGCATCATAGCTGCTCAATGAAGCCTTTATCGCAATTTGCTGCTTTACGAGTATGAACTGGGACGCGATACACGAACCTTCTTTGAGAACATCAACTGCAAAAGCTCAAGAATTTGTGTTCAAGCAAAAGGACTGTGAACACCTAGATCGTCGCAATTGGGCTCTGTCACGTCGACGTCAGCAATCTCATCCTGCTTCAAAACAATGCAAGGCTGTATGCCGTCAAATTGGCAAGGAGGAAGCTGACCGAACAGGGCTGGGAGTTGCTGGATCATCCGTCGTAAAATCCTGATTTGTCGCCATCAGACTAGCACCTCTTCCGGTCGTTGGAGAGCTTGTGTAAGAAGAAGTTTCAAGGCATCGATTATTCGCATCGAGGATTGAAAACCTCCTAAAATTCAAGAAAAGCTCAGGCCAATGGAGCATGCTTTGAATAGTTTTTGTTGAGCAATATCAATTGCTACCGGTTGATTGATTTAGTGCTTAATGTTTTAGTCCCAAAAATTATAAGAAGGTCTAATACCTTATGAACACATATCCCAATAAATTGATGTTGTAGGTGTTTTCGGCCATCGATCGAGCAATGATTCTTTGTGACGCGTTTGATTTCGTAAAGTCGTCAAAGCTTAACATTAAAGAGTATCTGGATCTTTTATTATACGCTGCAGGTTCGTCTTTTTTGATTGCTGACTATATCGAAAACCAGTGCGTGATGAAATTGTAATTTAGAAGAAATGGATTACAATGTGTGGGTTGTGATCAGCATGCATATGAAGTACATAGCTCAGCTCATTGAAGAAACTCCTTTTGCATACATATTCCAGGTGGCATATTTCCTATTTCTTAATTGAATTTTGGGTACGTTGTGATCTGTCTGTAAAGTGAGCAAAGTGAGAAATTTCTGGAAAGCTCAGTCTGTACTGCTACTGAACTGATATGCAGAAACACATGGAGTAACAAAGGGAAACGTTGATATCACTTGTTTTAAAATTAGGTAGAAATTTAGATTGGTCGCCGTTACCTCACTCCTGTGAGAAGACGCGAATGCTGACTAGGATAAACATCTGCAAACCGTTATGTAGGCCTAATAAATCACCTCTATATTACTAAAAATGGAATCGAATTCACTACGCATTGAAAGGGCAGCGATGAAATCCAAGTGCTCAACTCTCATAAAATGCTTTAGAATTTTGTAAATCGCTCAGCTTTGGGTATCTAGATGGGATCTAGACTAATGTCGTAAGCCTTATCGTTCAACAGTCTCTCTTTAATTCAGAGTAGCTGACAAAAATGTTGAGTTGTCTTATAATTTCTTCGGCATTTCGACACTTTTGATGATTCAATTGTTGTTTTTCAAGAAAATCTTTAGTCAGCATTACGATCACCATTATGATCAAAAATACGCTTCCATTTGTTGGGCGAAAATTGGATGCCTTCCTCCTAAAATAGCGAAGAGGTGATTGAGGAAGTCGGTAAGGTCACTTATGTACTCGTCGTATCGCTTGAAGTTCTGCTCCTAGATGTCGCTCCAGGCCGTGAAAGAGACGATAATCAGAAATGATTTTATTTGACCGCCACTTGCGGTGTTATGTTGTTACATTGTACCTATAAGTGTAGAGTATCACCTGTATCACCTGTCGTCCCGTTGATCGTCGAGTGACTCGAGCGGGTACCAGCAACTCTTCCATTTTTCCCTATCGCGTGCAAGAGCCCAGTGGGTCCTCCTCGCTCTGGGAATTCGCTGAGCATCATATCTTTCTTCCATCGCTTTCGTGAAGAAATCGGACCAGCGGGTCAGTGGTCTTCCTTTAGAGCGCTTGACGTCCCGAGGAATCCAGTCGGTAACGGCTCTCGTCCATCGGTTGTCGTTGAAGCGCATCACGTGTCCGGCCCACCTTATTTTCGATATCCTGGCGTGTAGAACGGCGTCTCTGATTTTCGATCGTTGACGTAGGTCGGAACTTCGGATCCTTTCTCTCATTTGCGAAATACGGGATACTCCTAGCATCGACCTTTCGACTGCGCGTTCGATAACGCCAAGTGATCTTTCATCCTGCTTACGTAGCGACCAGGTTTCTGCTGCATAAGTTAGGGCAGGGATAATCGTCGAGTCGAAAAGGTGGGCACGGAGTCGGATGTTCTTTGTCCTCTTCACTACATCTTCGATGCTCTTAAACGTTCCCCAAGCCGCTCGTTTCCTCCTGCTCAACTCTGGGGCTAGGTCGTTCATCATGTTGATTTCACGACCTGGATAGATGTAACTGGAGCATTCGGAAATTGTCGTTCCGTTGAGCGTGAATGGGGCATTAGAAACCCATCCGTTCCTCATGAACATTTTTTTCGTTAGATTCAGTTGAAGACCGATCTTTCCATCTTTTACTGTGCAAAAATGTTTGCGTCAGCCGGAGATCAAACCCAAATCTCACTCTTTCCGAGAGCGTATGCTAACCGTTCCACCACCGACGCTGATGACTCGATGGATTAATGTTAGGGATATACGGTGGATGTGTTACCATGACATAGCCCAGTTGGTCTGATGTGGCGAGTCGACTTCACAATGTGAAGTCGAGTGCTGTCGTGGAGAAGGGCGACTCTGATAGATTTCCAGGCTGCGATCCACTTGCAGAGCTGTTTCCCGTAGATGTCGACACTGATTGCCTGTTTGTAGTCAGGCACTTGCCCAAACCCCGTACACCGGAAATTCTCGAAACCGAGCGTAATCAAGAGCATAATCTTCCGTGCATGGAACTGGGCCTTTGTTGGGCGGTGTTTACTGCAGGGCAGCAGTAGACGTGACATGCTGTGTTCTCGTAGTGGATTCAAGACTCATATCCACTGAAGATCGAATTGAAAAGGTTTTGTCTGTGTTGTCGCAACAGAGCGTTTTGCAGATGGCCACGCGTGCCCGTGCTGTAGTGGTCAATGCCTGAGGTGCCCATCAAACCATCATTTGAAAGTATCAAATTTCAACTGGACTGCGAACTATTGTGCTACGGACGTATTCAAGTGCTTGGTTGTGACTAGTCGAACATTTTCCAGTATACCAAACCCTTTTGACAGCAACTCGTTTCGTAGAAAAGGCTGAACATAGTAATTGTGCGAAAGAAATCATATGACAACCAAATAGTTAGCTTTTTGATTAAGTTGCTTTTGATGTGATGTGACACGTATGCGGAACAATAGCGACGATTAGAATAAGTGACATATACGAAGTCATCATCGGCATGAGCCTTGCCATTGTAATATCTAGTCCATGTCTACACTATCAGTCCTGCACCGCACTCCAGTCCAGAGGTATATTGTGATACAGCTTGCTCGCTATCTCACCCCGGGTCCACCAAGCTTTCCACTTCTCTGATAGAGGCAAACCATGACCAAATTTGTCTGGGAATTCAGTATCACTGATCTGATACTTCAGCCAGCTATTCTAAGGTCAGCCATGTATTCAGCTACCTTTAACGCATCACTCAGATAATGATCATCACCGAGAGCTCTAACCTGTTCCTTTTATCTGCTCTCTACAACCATATGGAAAAAGGAAAGCACTGCATATTGCTTTTATAAGCAATGACATCGTAAAAAAAAAATTTCAAATGACCTTCTTCGTTTTTATCTTGAACATCCAATAATTATTCAATTGCTCAGTTCCACCATTTCGGTAATATAGATTATGCAAGCGCTTTCCTGATGCGCTGCCGCAATGAAATTGTAAATTGCGTTTCATTTTTGGCGCTGATTTCTTGCTCAGGTACGGTTTGAGGATAGATTTTCAACGAAACACTAGTACATATTCAATATGTTGGAAAGTGGCAATTCTGAAATTGAATTTAAATTTCAAAAAAGTCTGCAGAACGAAAATGGCATGTTTCGCACTCGGCGATGTATGCACAAAAGCACATGAGTGTGTAAGGAGATTCGTAGATTACCTATACTTCAAGAAAATTCGTAAAGATTTCTCTGAAACTAGGAAGAAATTTTCTAAGCGAATGACAAAAATCGCTCCGTGTTGGGGCGTCAGTTGAAGTCGCCGCACGGAAAGCAATTTTCGTTATTCAGTTAAAAATTTTTCTACGTCGCAATAGTTCACATATGTATGAAAATCTCAAAAGGAATTCGCTCCGTCGTTTTGAAGATACTGTTTATGCTTTCAATTCATACTGCCGTTACAAGTGACTCGCTGTGAAGACTTAGCTCAAGCTACGAGCTTATATCGAGTGTAAAAAATCTTCTTTTTGTTATCACAGCATTCTGATAGACGTTTCCGTGAATAATTATAGCTCTAGACTTGTCAAGATTTGGGCTGTCGAACGACTATGAAAAAGACTAAAGGCCAATCACAGATTTTAGCTGAGCTGACAAAGCAAACCTTTGGTGATTTTATATTCGCTGCTATAATTCATAAAAAGATCTTTCAGAGACCAAGCATAGTACTGAAGTTGCCGTATTGGATCTTTTGGACAATTATGAGAGCCCAAGAAAAAACTTTGTTCAGCGAAAAGGTCTAGAAATAATTGTGTACCAGCACGCGTACATATCGTCCTTAAAGGGTTGACTCGCTTAAGATGGCGCCCTTCCTGCTTTTCCCCATAAACATTCAACAAATGTTTGACAACTTAATTTTCGCCATTGTAACACTGGATTTAAAATTTGAGAGCTCTTTCTGAATGTGCTCTAGCAAAGAAAATAAGATTACTTCTCGAACTCAGTGTGCTTTTTTTGGTAGGTTAGGCCGTATGGATTTTTGATACAGTTTCAGTACTGATTCAATAGTCTGGAAGACGCAAACTCTGAAACTAGGTTTGGTTTTTCAAAAAACTGTAAAGCAAAATTATTATATTTGACTCTCAAAGATATATGAGCCAAAAGCACATGAACATGTAGAAAAAATCGTGGCATATGTCGCAATTGAAGTTCACTAACTCTGCGGATCCTAATCGTAGAGAGAAATGTATGGAACCAATGCTGAGACTTACATTGCTCGCATAGTCAACCAATACTGAATTAGAATAGGATGTGAGACGAACTTTAATATAATTATTGGTAGTTTTCAAATTTCTTCATAAGCACTAGAAGTCGCATATTTGAGTAAAAATAAAACTTCCAGAACTTCCAAAGGACGTTGGTTTATCGGCCTTACGAAAGAATTGGATGGCGCACTAACACTTCAATGACGCCTTCTCAGAAAGGCTTGCAGGTGTAATATGTTTACAGAGTTCATCCTTTCCAAACGATTTCTATGTTTAGCTGGGGGACTAACTGATCTCTTTAAGGTGGAACTGATTAAAACTGCTTGCCGCCTGAGAAATAAGGATTGTGTTAAAGAGGCTCAATTTCGCTATTCTGAATGGATAGTGAAAGGGATGAGGTGATTGTTTTGAATGAAATGGACTTCAGTATAATTCAATTTAGGTGATATTTCGCTGCTTTGGCAAAATTTGCTTGTGGAACTGCAGTTAGTTTGAAAGACTCTTGCTGCATTCTTGACATATTCACGAAATCGGATCTGCGTGTGCATTAGAAGGCTATGTGGTGTTTTCTGATTACAGAGGAAGAAATGAAAAACCGATCTCATTTGCTAGAGAAGAACTTTTCATAGGAGTGTTAGAAACTAGTCGGAAGCTGAGATTTGTGGCTACAGCTCAAGTCGCAGGTTTTTCAAAACACCCTTTCATAACAGAGTCACACTTGAAATTAGATCATGTTTTATAGAACCATGTGTTTTTTTTTATTTCCC
Source organism: Parelaphostrongylus tenuis (assembly GCA_019055375.1). NCBI lineage: Eukaryota > Metazoa > Nematoda > Chromadorea > Rhabditida > Metastrongylidae > Parelaphostrongylus > Parelaphostrongylus tenuis. The sequence goes on from JAHQIW010005646.1 coordinate 126,613, forward strand.
CTATATTGCGCTGAATAAAATGTCTTCCTCGGAGTGCTATTACTCAAACTATAACACAAGCACACAATAAATACTATATTTAACATCTCGGAACTGCTGAACAGAAATACTACTAATCTCTAACACAAGCGTCGAAGAACTCAAAGATGTGTTTGCGTTTTGAAAAGCTCTCTTAATCTTTCATTCTCCTCTGGTCTTTGATTTGTGCTTTGAACCTCACCGCACAAAGCTCTTTCTTTAGACTATAGGTAAACATCTCGTAGGGTAGTGTTTTTTTGATTCCAGCAATGTGCTTATTTTCTGGAAATACAGTTCAACAGGGAAAATAAGATTGAGTTTTACATTTCTGCTAACGCTGTTTACAGGCCATTCGGCAAGTCAGAGATCATGGCAAGGACTGAAGCAGGGGCGGGGCGAGGTTGAATGATTGATATTCTGTTATTCAATTGAGAATTTTTTCTTCCTTTCCAAGAATCTCTAGATGAAACGACTGAATAAGAGACTACGAAAATTCTTCTTACCCACTGATATGCTTTTCGGCTTTTAGCGAGTCATACTAGTGAAAAAGTGAAGGCAAAGGGCGAATGTGAAACATAATTTTTGATCTGAATGCTACAACGTTATAGAAGGGTGTTTTGAAAAACCGGCGACTTGGGGCGGTAGCTTGAAGTCTCAGTTTTCAAATGGTTACTGGCAGTCCTATGAGAAATTTTTTTATACTCAATTAGATCGCTTCTTCATTTGTTCCCATTCAATCAAAAGATCTGACCATGTTTTTTGAAGGATCTGTCCGTGGTACACAATAAGTTCTGTCAATTTTTACAGATAATTCAACAGTGTCAAAGAGCTGTGTAAACAAATGATTTTATTCAATTGAGAAAATAATTACGTTTATTGAATCAGCAATTATAGTAATAAACGAAAACTTCATAATAGATTTCATAGTTCTCTTCTTTGGCCTCCAAACATTCACGAAGTCGCCCGCAAAAATTTCAAACGATGCGCGCCACGTGTTCACCGTAATTTCGTTCCAAACGCTGGTTGAAGTGATTTTAGAGCGTCTATGGTCGTGTAGCGAGTGGCCAAAACTTCTTCCTTCAGTATGGACCACATGGAGTAATCTAATGGGTTGAGATCCCGCAAGTTTGACGGCCAAATGTCATTGCGCCAAAGGCCTGGAAGCAGCTTTTGAAATCTATGAGCGGGCTAAATACGCAAGAGCTCAATCTTGCTGAAGCATAAATCCGTCTACGCTAAGGTGTTGAGCACTCCAAGGTGCCAGCACGCCTCGTGAAAATTGTTGATCAATGGTTTTTTTGCTTCGGACTTTTCAAGGAAAGTTGACGTCGATTTTGGTGACTGTGAGGTGGTTTGACCGTTAATTTCTTCTCATCCGTAAAAAGCACCTCGGACAAGCGTGTGTCATGATCAAACGAATCATTCGACAACACTTTGGAAACTCATTTCTCATCTTTTTATCCAGAAAGTGAACACGAGCGACCTCGTAGCTGTGAGTCGCCAAGTTAATTTTGAAAATGTTATGTACCCTCTGTTCCCTGATCCCAACTTTCCGAGTCATTTTGCGCATCAAACACTCGGTATTTCATTGACTTTGACATCGGATCTTCTGAATGTTTTTCAGAATAGACTAGGTGGTTGCATAACCTTTTCATAGACAATCCTCATTTTCTACAATCTCTCTGAAACATTTCACAGCTTTATAGGCAACGTGCTGGTTCAAAAGTAGCCCATTTTATCAAATTGGTCAGTTTTCAACCCGTCTTGTGAAACTCAACCACTGTCATAAACTAATTTCTACATTCTATAACTTGAGAACACTTCAAGAAAAAAACTTGAAAATGGAGCAGATTGTAGACCAAGATTGGACAAAGAATTTAGTAACATTATCAGCATTAATACAACATAATATATTGATGCTAAAATTAGCGAAGTGCAAAATTGACAGAACCTTTTACGCACCCTCCATTGCAGTGGTACTGTTCTTTAGACACGATAGCAAATTATGGCAGTCATTCTTCCATGAGAGCTTCAGTATGAGCTTTGCATAGTTTCATACAATTTCGATGTCGAGAGAATTGAGTGCGATTTAATTGTTTTCAGACCGTCACCTGAACTTGTAGATCTGATCCTCAGTGAAGGTGTTCGACAAGGAGGTCGTGAAGGTTGGGAACATGCTTACACAAACTTTCAGAAGAGTGGGGAGAAAAATTACCAGCTGCTTCAAGCTATGGCATCAACCACACAAACAACACTCATATATCGGTGAGGCATTTGAGCCTTTCAAATACCTCCAATGTGAACTTCTTTATTTTCATGCTATTTTTGTCGTACACTTCTGAATACCCATCGAAACGATAAAGAACGTCTAGAATCCATATTTTCAGTTATTTACTCAGATTATTAATTGCTGCGAATAGCTCTGTATTTCGTTCATCACTGATAAAATCGTCTATTTTCCTTTTCGCTTTAACCTTTTAACCACCAAAAAAATCATAGCACACCTGATGATCGCATTATTTTCAGTATTTGTTCAGTATTCACTAACCATTTAAAGAAGCGAGAAGCTATTTTCTTGGGATTCTCGTTCTATTCATTATTCACGGAACGGGATGAGGGTTTTTAATAGGCATAAGGATCGAAAAAAATGTTTTTGAAGAACCATAATCATCCTAACGTGAGTATGGAAATCTATGCGATCGATCGCGAAAGGGTCGAGTAAACTAACATCTGTAAACGTTCATCAATGAGTGAAAAGTAAAGGATGATCACTTTCACTGCAACAGTGCTCTTTACGGGCCTTTCGCTTACTCAACATAGGATTATTCAAATGTTTAATCTGCTGATTGTGCAGCCCATTTACCTACGTACATCGTGCTTATCTTCAAACCTGCTCAGGATGTTGCACCTCTGTTTCTCCACTCCACCAATTCGACCATACTCTTGTGACATGATTCTAAATACACTCTCTGGAAACAGCGCCTCCAGAGCGATTACATGGCGTTTCTTTCGTGTCAACTATGAGCATTTCTTAGAAAGTGAGTTTTAAAGATTTTCCATCTTCTCGCAGTTACGCTCAAGATTTTAGAAGGTATTTGAAACAAACCGTACTATTTCTACTGCAAAGAAAATTTATGACATGACGAAAATGAGTGTTCCATTTCTACAAAGTGTACTGCATTGCAGCTACTGATGCGCAGACATTCTCAGAGTTCGAGAGTGCCTTTCTCTTACCCATATTCTGTCCCTTGTAAAATAGTATTTTTACGTTCTTTGAAGATTCAGTGTCATTTGACAGCTTCAATTTCGAGAATTTGAATATGTACTTATTTTTCAAATAGCCTTAATAGTGCGTTGTAACGGTATAAATGACATAATATCTCACATTGATGCAATTTTCGCTGAACAAAGCTAAATCCCTGAACATTTAATGTTCATTCGATAATTTAGATCTCGAAAATTCCATGAGTACACTTGGTTTCGAAAGGGCTCTCGAATGCGTTGTAGCAGCCAAGTGAAGATTGGGTCTCGCACACGGCGCAAACTCTTTGCGGTATATGGGTGAAATTTTGCAACAATCCCGCAAGCCACAGCGCTTTTTGCAATATGGCGGTTACTTGCGATGCCTAATCTTCTTTTCGTTGCTACAACGCGCTAAAAACTTCTTTTCGAAAACCAGATGTATCATTGACATTGTCGAGATTTGTGCTATCGAATGATTGCTAATTGTTTAAGAGCGATTCATTGTCAATGGAAAATTTTTGGATGCGTAACATAATTTTATTTCTGTTCTCACAGCGTAGCAAGGAAGCCAATTCAGAATTAATGTACACTGTCGAAATTTTCGAAATCTAAGCTATCGGATAGTTATGATAAGCGCAATGACTTAATGCCAATGTTGTAAAATCTATCTATATACCGGTGTAAAGTATGCGCACCGCGTGTAAAATGCACTCTTAATTTCCAGCGTTGCAGCGTAGCAAACAGATTTTTATCGAAACTCTAACGAAATATATTTGTTCATCGAAATCTTTTGACGAAAAACAAAATTTTCTTTTTTATGTTTCATTATGATTATAGAGCCATTTTAAAATAAAATACACCACCCAAATGCTCAAAGAATTCATCTATACTAGCTTTAGCATCTTTTGATTTAAGCGATCAAACGACTATGTAGCCCTTGAAAACAAAAAACATAGGTTTTTTTCAAGATATCAAACAGGGTGCGGATAACGGAAAGGTACCGAAATTTGAACGAAAACTTCTGTGCAATGAAAAATATTTGCTTGCGAAGTAGAATTTTACTTTTACTTTTACAGCACAAAGTAAAAGCCATTTGACAAATTAATTGAATAGTTCAAATTCTCGAGATTCAAGCTATCGACTGGCTATTGAAACATTTGAGAAAAGCATAATATACCTTTCTTACAAGGAGCTAACAACATATAAAAAAAGGTAAAGAATTCCGTTTGAACACCACTTTCTTATTTGAAATCCTTGATTGTCAGGTGCTTCTCAGGTTTGTTTGGACGAAAGTTCACTTCATAACACCTAGTTCTTTTTTGCATGTTCACCTATAATGTCCGGCGCTATCGTTACATGTAAATGTCATGGTCCACAGAAGCCCTAGCCTCAAAATACCAACTTTGTTCAACCATAAAGACACACAATTGCCTGTGGTGCTGAACTGACAGCACTTTGGCATTGCTACCCGAAGATTCCACAAAAACCACGGTCAACTCTCGTTCACTGTGAAAATTTTCTCGCCGCAGTTGAATGTACGTACGACCTGACAGGTAGTAACAATGTAAGAAGAGTGTATATCGAATGCTTTATAAATTGTGATGGCTCCATTTCTGAATATCATTCGGGAACTTCCCTAGTTACCCAATTAGCATGGAAGTGGCAGTGAAAGCTCAAATTATTTTGGAAAATTCCTTCACGTAGTTTATATACAACAGAAATCTCGCTGACTTTTTTCAACACTCATTAATTTTATCCATTATAAGCTGTTAGATGATAGAGTAATTACTATGCAGGTTTAACGCTAGACCAAAAATTTTGCTCAAAGTAATCGAATCAATGAGCCGTATATTGAGCACTCAAGAGGACTTGGAGGAAGTAAAAGCGTTCGTCTGCAGTAGACAGGCTTGTTTGACATCTTTATTCTTGACATTGCTACTACTGGTTGCATTATTACTATTTGTTATTGTTGAAATCAATCATTGTCACTGCTGCTACCATTTTTCAAAAGTTATTACAAATGAAAGTATTTCATTCTTGAGTCACCAAATCTGAATTATCAGCCACTATTATTCATCCATTATTATACTCTCTGCCATCGGTCCGCCAAGATGCGGATCTGCTTGAAGTATCATTCCGTTCGAATTCGAATCAAATAACTCTTGACATTCTTCTTCAACCTCATCAAACGATTCAAGTCGGCGACTCTTCAAAAAGTGTTGTAATGACTGAAGAAGGCCAGAATCGGATAATATTTAGGCGTTCAGTGGGGAAATTCCTCATGAGAAATTGTAATATTCCCATGATTTGCATGGGAGTTATTCTATGCTCGATGAAGTGCGTCAGAGCTTTCTTTCCAACTGTGGTATTGCTGTTCTTTTTCGTTAGCGAGAAACAAATGAGGAAACAACCCCATTCGCTGAACAAGAAATTTTCATAAAAGTGTCACTAATGATTCGAAAGCTTAAATCTCTGGCTAGCGCGGTACGTAGCCGGTTTTTCAACACAGTCTTTTATAACTCTATTAAATTCAAAATAACATTATATTTTACATCGATCGCTCAATTCAGCTATTAATTCGCTGGAAGCACGAAAAGCAAATGAACGAGTAGACAACATCTTCTAGAACCACAGTCAAACGTTCTGAAAAACAGTCACTATCTGAACGACAAAAGTCGCCCTCTCGCATAACTTGCTGAAGCTTAAATCGATCGATGGCCGCCCTGAAATCGCCGCACCCTTCCTGGGATCCGCCACTCTCACCCTGTAGACAGCCAAAATACACATGCTCGCGCATGTGAATCAGTCTCATTTTACCTGCTGCACTACAAAGAAACGATCTTTCCCATAAAATAAACACAGTGTTGGAATCTTTGAATTATATGCTATCGAATAACTACTAATATTCTTATGATAGAGCCTCGTTTTGTCAGAAAAGTGCATGTACGAAACACGAATGTTCTCCTTTTTTAAAGTGTTATTGATAGATCCCTTCAAAAAATGGCTGCGTATCGTGTTGGCCACAGTGTTGAACTTTTCAGTGATTATTAGCGTCCTCGCGAAAATTTTTTGTTCAGCGAATGGGGTCGAATATTGTCTTAATCCTCGCTGACAAAAGAGAACCTATAAGGCTATAAATTATTCGCTATTACTAGTTTTTGCTAACGGCTGGAGCGCTGTTCACCGAAGAAGATTCGAATTGAGCGGAATGAAGGCGCATGTCCACAATGAGGAGGAAAGACAGTGGGTGATCGACTCGAATCATCGATGCTTAGTGAGGGCAGTAAGCGAGTGGTCGCAATGTTCGTAGCGGCGCAGCACGAAGATGATCCCCATCCCAACACTCAGTTTGCATGGAGACGTGATTAACCAATATTCTGCAGCGTTCAAAAGAAGACGAAGCGAAATGAACGGTAGAAGTACTGGGAGCACAGTGAAAAACTAGTGTGCGACGGATCAAATAAAATGATGAAAAGTTGTTGCCAACACTAAATCAATCAATAACTAATATAGTTTTTGTAAATAGTTGTAACTGCTTTACTGTTTCTATTGTTGTTACTATTGTTATTAGGCGGAAAGGGTAGCGTGATTGCAGCGACGTGTTTATTACAAGCATGTCATTAGGTCGATAATGCCCCAGGCTTGTCAAGCCATCCACTTTTACAAGATAAAAATTGTAACAGATTTCACTAGACTCAAATCACTCCTTAAATCCACACAGGAGTGCTCGGGCGCCACAATCCCAAATTTCGAAGAGGTCAGCTTGAATAACAGCTAACGAGAATCATAAGGAAGACAATAAGCCGTAAACAATAGCCAGACCCATACTTGAGTAGTTCGCAGGTCGTCGTGGATGATGGATGTGACGGAACGAAACGAATGCACATAATGTTAATAAAGTTGATAATTGTTCACTTAGAATAGGACAATCAGAAAATGATATTGATTTTTGTTAACATTATCACTGAACTTAGTATGATTACCCTCATTATAATCGTTAATTGTTTTTATAAATCGATAATTCGGGCGCCGTGGCCGAGCGGTTACGATGCTTTTCGAGGCTCGTGGAGCCAGGTTCTACCCCAAACTCTCTTCGGCAATCAACAACATCGCCTTATGGAACGCCACAGCCAGGCTATCCTTGGAATTGCAACTAGACTCGCTCAGTCAGTCTTCTACGACGTTCAAGAAGAAGAAAGACGAATTAAATGCTAGAAGTACTGCAACCCCCCCCCCCTCCAGTAAAAAAAACTGTGGAAAACGGATCAGTAAGGTGTCAGTTATAGACCATAAGGACCGTTTCCCTGAAAGATGATTTTTGGATAATTTTACGCAGTTTAATTTTGTATGGGCGCAAAAGTCTTAGCAACATATTGTGTATTTCTCGTTTATCCACTACGATAAAGACTGATATTCAAATAAATGGGAAACCGAACAATTCGATAAGTAACTATACGCTCAACTGTCATCTAAGCAACACCTATAATCGATTGCAGCTTATAAGTCTATTTCTCGCTAGTTTTTTACATCATTCTAATAAAGTACAACTTTAGTGCACGTTCATTTCAGCTAGAGAACAGCGAAGAATCTTTGAGTGCGGTATTTCGTGAAATCGAAGAGAATATTAAGTGGAGACAGATGAATGAAAAGCCACTGAGCCAGTGGCTTTATAGTTGGGACAAGAATCGGCGGCAAACACTCCGTTAGCAACAAAAATAGAGTATCTGTATCCTTTGCATTTTCAATCCTCATAGATTTCTAGTCCAACAAGATAATGCTTTTTATTGAATTGGTCTTCAGTTCACAAAAACCATGCACATTTCGTCTTGATATTCTCGGTACTGAGGTATTTACTTAATTTTTGACTTGTAAGTCCTGTTTTTCTTATAAGTTAGATTTGCTGAGAAGTGATGCTTTGTCATTTCTGCAATCTTAGACGTAGATCCTATCTTTTCGTACATATTATTGTTTAAAGAGAATTGATTATGATTTCTGGTGGTGTACATAGTTGTTGCTATCTTAGATAAGAATCTGGGGATTTAAAATCTGTAATAAATCTAGGGATTGAAGATCTGAAAATCCATAAAAGAATAAAGATTTATTCACGATTTTGCGCACTTAAACAGACATGAGCTGCTTTGGCATGTATTTCGGCTGTATAACACAGAGCAATGGTGCGCCATTAGCAGTGGGCAACTTTCTCCGCCTGAGCTACAAACAACACCGAAATCTTTCCTTGCTTTTGCTTTTTGAGCCAACCACGAGGTTTTCCTGATACAGTTTATACTGACAGCTGACATTTTGACAGTTTCGTCTTCTTCAGAGGCTAAGAAAATCAGTTCAGTCTTATTAACGGGAAACAAATGTAAAGTTGACCCCATTCGCTGGACAAGAAGATTTCATATATTAGTAATCATTCGAAAGCTTATGTGGAAATACGCTACGTGGCCGTCTATTGGAAATACCATTTCATAACGCTATGAAATTCAAGATAAAATTATGTTTAACGTCGGGTCGAGCTCAATGAACCCATCAATGCGGGGAAAAAAGACTGGGCTACGCATAAACAAAGCGAAGACACAATCCATTATGAATCTATGCTGCGAAACTCAACAAATTGAACTGGATGGCTCTTTGATTACGGAAAACACTTTGTACGTGTGACTCGGAATTCAATGAACATGGAGTACGACACGAAGGAGAATGTTAACAGAAAAGGAAACCAGTGTGGCCACATTTGATCGTTTCAAAAAAGACACCAACCAAATAAGGGATCCAAAACTAAGCGCTAACATTTTTATTCGGCAGTCTTCTAACGTTTTGCTATGCAACAGAGACTTGAACTCACTGATACTTCGATCATGTGAAGACTACTGCAATGAACTCACAGAGCGCCTGAACAATGTCTTCTAAAACACAATCGGCACTCGTAATGTCTAATCGGTTTGCGCAGCTCAGATTATGGGAATTATACCATCTACGTGATCCGAAAACATATGCAGTGATTGTTTGGAAATGATTCTGACTTTGAGATGATCGCAACTGGTACTGACCTTTAAATACTGAACACGGCAGAAGTCATAGAGGTTTATTTTGAATGAGTTTGAAGTTGACCAAAAGGAAGAGCGAGGATTGAGAGGGGCAGATACGGTGGGGTGACAGTAATCCTAATAGCCAATCACTAACTGCTAACTGTTGACAACTGAAACTGACAACTGCCAACTGACAACTGTACCTTCTATTTAGAATTGGGCTTACAAATACGGAGCACAGACATAGACTTTGCCAGATGAGGCGCTACAGTAATTCTGCGGCTTGATAAGAAAATTCAATCACACAGAGAGCTGGATGCGCACAAAGGATGGTTAGACAAAGATGAGGGTTCAAAATAGATCAGCGTAAAAATTGATAAGTGCAACTCACGATGGGAAGATAAACAAAAGGAATTTCCCAGGACTGACTGACTGTTAACCCTGGCATAGTTTGAATAAATGAGTATTTTTTCTGTTTAGCCGTTCTAAGGTGTTAGTGATATTATTTATTAATTATCAGCGAAGCATGCAACAATACAGTTCATAATGCAGCATGAATATTATAACAGTCGCGGTGGCTTACGTTTCGGCAAGGTTCCCCGTCTTCAGAGCCTGAAAAGACAAACTGATTCGCAAATCATTCAGTCAAAAGCTTCCATAACCTCAGCAGAAAGCGTAAGAAAAGAGTATCCAAAATTATTCAGAGATATCCAAAATTTGTTTCCTACGTTTTCTGCTGAGGTTATGGAGGCTTTTGACTTAATGATTTGCGAATCAATTTGCCTTTCCAGGCTTTGAAGATGGCGAACCTCGCAGAAACGTTAGCCACCACGACTGTTGTAATATTCATGCTGCATTATTAACTGTGTTGTTGTATGCTTCTCTGATATTCAATAAATAATATCAATAACAGCTCGGAGCGGGTAAAAAGAAGAAAATACTCACCAAGAAGGTCCGCCAGCTGCACGTTTGTTCGCTGGCACCCTACATTAATTAGCTACAGTATGCGGAATTGCAGAATTACAAACAGTGCTAGTGAAACAGATGGGCCGGTCACGTAATAAGAATAATACATGACAGATGAATGAAGAGAATAGTGGAGTGAATTCTAAATAAATGTCAGCGTTTTTGGAAGACCGTCTATAAGGCGGACGTGTTTGAAAGTAAAGTTAACATCTGCACTCGCAGATGGCATCGAGTTTGGAATCACGAAAAAGGAATGAGCTTCACGTATGCCACCTAGTTCGAAATACACCACCATCATGGACGACAAGTATGCAAGAGAGAAACAAGTGGAAACTGTGATGGAGCTCGTACTGCCACTAAAGACGGGCCGCCAAAGTGTTAAAGTGAAGGATGCCACTTTGAAAACTGGATACATAAAAAAGTTTTATTATAGATTTATAATACAGTCAGAATTAAAATCTTATCGTTTGAGTGCTCTCTTAAAATGGCGAATACTCACGCTTCTTCGTGAAAAATAAATCGTTCAAGAGATCTTCACGCACTACATTCTATGAGGGGATAGCGCAGTGAATAGTAACGCAGCTATTCGTGAACAACGCTTGTTCCCCTCCTCCAAACTCTCGCAAGTTCACATGAGGACGCCTTAGCTCGGCTATCCTCAACATCACTAGGAGAATCGTATCGACCGACCATTCCACGGTTTTCATGAAGAAGACAAATTCGTCATTCGCTTAAAGAATCAACAAGAGATTGAACTGATCACCTTACCGGCGTTCCCTTCCAAATTCCGACTTGTTATTTCGTCCGTATAAAATCGAGGAGAACCGAATTTGGTTAGGATCTGAACACCTGAAAAAATTTCCGCTATTCTCATCAGCATATCGACACGGCTCCTCACAAGCTACTTGTCAGACTGCAAGAATACTATTCAAGGGAATATCAGTTCGAATGTGTTATTGTTCAAAGGGAAACCTCAACGCCAACGGTAACATAGTCCAAGTTATTGTTTGTTGTTCACAAGCTTTTCACTAGAGTCATTCATAGAATTGACAAAATAATAGACGATTGACAGCCATGTGAATTAACATGTTTCATAAACGGACATCCGCATAAATAAGGCTCTTTGAAGTTCACGAGAGCACAGAAGATCGACCTGCTTCACTCTCATCAATTTAAAATGGCCTTCGTTTCGCTCGACGCATAAACAATCATGGAATTTTCATGGCGTCCCTACTTAGTAGTACAAAGATTTTTGGTGATCTATATAAAGATTGCATAGCCGAAAAATCGAAATTTTGATAATATATTTCTTTGCACCCCCTGTTATCATACTTGATGAGGCGACTCCACCACTCAAATTTTATTCGTTTATTTGCATTCATGCTACACAAGGGTTTTCGATCACTTTACGCGTTGCTTCGGCTGCTTGAGGATTCTGCGTTCTTTATGAATGCCGTAGAGTTCTAGTCGATACGATTCACCTTTCAATCTTGGCACTTGAGTCAAAAACGTTCCCTAAGGTGTTCGTTAGTTGACTGTATTACTAAGGTGTGAAAGAGGGGATTAGGCAAGGCGATACCATTTGCCAAAACTATTTACTGTCAGCTTCTACAATATCATGAACACCTTGGAATGGGATGGAAATCTATGGCCAATAATTATTACACCATCTTCGCTTTGCTAGTGAGATTGTTCTTATAACACGATGCTGTCAGGCGGAACGAATGTTGGTCGACTTCGATAGCGCTTGTAGAATGATCAAATAGAATTCCTTTTTTTAACCGCTACTAGAGATGGTAGGATTATACTAATATATACACTAATGTATAGTGATGTGCAAAACATTTGCGTCAGGCGAGACTTGACCCTCATTTCACCATATTCGGGACACGTGCTCGATCTTTTGCACCTCCAGCGCCTATTTTGCACATCACTCTACACCACTGGGTATATTTGTGACATCATACAACCGCTAAAGCGGTTAAATAAAAAGAAATTCTTCCTCATCATCTATTACCCAAAATCTGCCAGCGTGACTGGGTTCAGTGTTGATAGCCACAACTTGAGCTAAACCGTTTGACGGTTGTTTGCTGACAGATAGATGCGTTGTAGCATAGAAAGAGTGGTGTCAAAACAGGGGTGGGTGGTGCAAGGGATAGAGCACGTGGCCCTGGATTGGATGAAATGCGGGTTCAAGTCTCAGCTGGCGCAAATGTTTTACACATCACTCTACATCAGTGAGCTTGCAGAATGGCTGATCTTGTCTCAGTCTCATAGAAAGGATGCTCATAAAAACGGATTAATTTCGTATGCTCCATTCACTTTCAACAATATGAATTCTGAGTGCTCCAGCTACGTCTGTCTACATGGGAAGTCAACATGATGAACGAATTAACTCTAGAGTTTATAGCAGTTGTTCCGCCAAACAATTGCTATTTCCTTTTACGTCGTACATCATACTATAGATAATACAACACTATGTAGAGGATGAAAATAAAAAATAAATTTGTCGAATAAGTATAAATTTGTATCCTGTGGACACTGCCTCAAGTAATCGGAAGACGACGTAATTAGCGTGTTTATCGGCCCGAGATCGCGATGTACCCGGGACATTGCCGATGGCGGACACCTGTCGACGACATGGTTGCCCAGCGGTCAAAGAAGATGGCATTGGTGTTTCAGTGTTAGAATGCTTGCCTGCCACGCGGGCGACCCGTGTTCGATTCCCGACCAATGCACCACTGACAAATCAAGACGAGTCAAGGAGCAGCATTCCATCGCAAAGTGTACAAGCAGCGACTCAACTATCACTGAGACTAAAATAGAGTTGATAACAAATCGAGTGGCATGAAAAGCTTGTAAAAAGAACGAAGATGTAATTAGAAGAACAATGAGCACCGTACCCGTTCTCACTTTCTTGTTTCAGGCTTACTTTTTTACTTTATGTCTTCTCGTGTATGGAGAGTTCACTCGAAAGAACATACTGGAAATAATCGGTATTTCATAAATGAGAGTTATGATTCGAATGTCCGACTCAAGCCAACATTCAAAAATGGAGACGACGTTTCACTCGCCAAACTGCCAAAAATCAGGTGGGCTAGACATATTATGTGATTTATAAAAGACTGATGGACAAGCACAATTTACTTAAAAGATTCCTCAAGGTGTCAAACTCACAAGTGGACAACTACGGAGCCTGATAATCAGAATTATTTACGAGGACCATAGGAGAAAAATGTGATACTCAACGAGCCTCTGCAGTGAACAAAACCCACTAGGATACTTTTGCACGTGACGGGATTAAATGGAAGACTTACTAGGGACACCTCGACTCACTCCTTGATCGACGATATGGCAGGTGATACAGGTGATACAAGTTAGGAATGATCGTTCGTCATAGGTTATGATACAGTTATACGGTATCGAGCCGAAGCCACTAAAAATCAAGAGACTAGCTTGAAGGTCATGGCTTCTTACATCCTTAGACGCTTTATTTTATTTTATTATTTCATTTATTTTATTATTTTATTTATTTTATAGATCCGCCTTCATGGTGTTTTTTTTTTCACTGCGCGGATTCTAATACTCCTAGAAATCAGTTCGCTTCGTCTTTTTCTTAAACTTCGTAGAATACCGCTTGAGCGAGTCTCCTTGCAATCTCGAGGATAGCCTGGCTGTGGCGTTACATAAGGCGTTGTTGGCTCCCGGAGAGGGTTAAGGATAGAGCTCAGCTCTATACGCGTCGTGATGAGCATGACAACTGCTCGGCTACGCCCCCCCCCCGCACATCTTCAAGGCCCCTGCCATTTTTTTCGGTCAGATATGCATTGAACTCACCTCTTCCAACACGCCGAAAACTTTATCCTTTACATGCGGGCAGCCGCTTGATTGGAGGACAGATTTTCGGACCCTAGAAGGGACTGAATCAGGCGAGAGATTTTCTCGTGTACAAGAATTAAACGTCAGAGTACCCATATATGACTTGGACAATGTCTACTGGTTATACCAATCTATTGAAGGACAAACGATAGAGTTCTCGGCGCTGGTCAAGCCCTGAGGGATTGCGCTATGCATTCAGTTTTATCAAGAGGTCTCCAGAGGTGAGCGAATGCATTTCAGGTTTTTACAATGGCTCGTGATGGCCTGCCGAAGTATCAAGTCGGTGCGGCTATGCTCCCAGACAAATCTGATAGCACATCAGCGACCTCAGAGAGACGGAAGGCTTGAGTCAGCTATGGGAGAGGGTCGAACCATCGACCACGTGTTTGCCGTAGAGTACTTCTAACCTCTGTACCAAACACGTCCTCACAGCTGATATATGTCAGGATAGTGGCGATAAGTTGGATCGAATACATCGTACTTATGAGCTGGTTAGCAGTTCCGCATCGTGTCAAGAGCACTAAAGTGAACCAGCAATCTATGAGCTAGAGATTTCCGAAGACTCTGAACGACAAACCCTGCGCTTATTGAGAACCTCAATTGATTTGGAAGGTGTCGTTCGACCGAGGAGACACTACCGTACTTGATTTGATCTCCTTCACTGACAGTCAGTTTAATTCTTATTGCAGATCACAGTACTTCTAGCATTCGATTCGTTTTCGTCTTCTTTGGAAGTCTTAAAATCCTGGTCGAGCGTGTCTCGTTGCAATCTCGAGGATAGCCTGGCTTGGCGCTCCATAGGGCGTTCCTGCTGACTGCCAGGATAGCTGAGGGGGTGGGGTGGAGCTTGGCTCCACGCGCGCCGTGACGAGCATCACAACCACTCGGCCACGGCGCCCCTATGAAAACATAGCTTAGATCGACTATTAGTAAAATAAAACTGTGCGCCACCACTGATCGAAAAAGTGGCCGGATTTCATGGCATCATGTCCACATGATGTAATCTGCCCTATTGACCGAGCTTCTCAATGGTCCTCAACCCTCACCAAGAGAAATCGCGCTCTAATCGCTATTACTGCACCAATGAGAAACACGAGTGCTCGGACCTTTAAATGAGCGCATCGAATTTTCCGCTGCGGCGGGTCAGAATTTCGAAAGTGCTTATTTTTGCTTGTATTCTCTGCAAATTGCTTCTTTCTATTTTAAATCTGTTTTTATAGCACCTCTAGCCAGTGGTTAGAGGTGTTTTGCGTCGCTCGCAAGGTCGATGGTTCGATCCCTCGCTAGAGGCTCACCGAGCATTCCGTCCCC
>JAHQIW010005647.1:0-13286 GCA_019055375.1 Parelaphostrongylus tenuis
CTCTCTACCTGTTTCTTCAACTTCATTGAGCGATTTATACCGACGATTCAAAATGAAAGAGATTTGTCTTTGCGGTTAAGATCTGCGGCATTAAAGCGTCGAACTCAGAGTCGAGCAGGAGATTTGCTTGTTGTGCCTTTCGCTTCCACTTCGTTGATTTCATCGGCTGCGGCTCGTTGTGAACGACCTTTTCACCAATAATGATGCAATGAAATACAAACTTTGATTGCATCGTTGGACATGGTGGAGGCTTGTAACATAAGGAAAATGATGACAAACAATATTTTGAGTAGAGAGTCTTGAGTGGGAAATTGCACATTTGAAACTCTTGCCATAATCCCAAGATCTGCATGGGAGTTTTCTCATGCTAATCAAAGTGACCCGCAACTTTTTTCCACCTAGGTAAAAAGCCGTTGTTACTAGCTTCCCAAGCAAGTCTTGTTATAATTGTCATTTCTGGAAAGGTGAAATGTTTTGACTAATCGGGGCCTAAGATCGTCAATAGGCAACAAATTATTCGTAGTAGGAGCCTTTGACTTTTTTGTAGCATATGAACCTACTAGTCTCATAGACCAAAAGTTTTCTATGGTGACAACCGGAACTGCTACGAAAGGAACATTTCCTGTCGCGCTTTCGAAATGTTCCACTCATATTTTTTTTCAACAGTGCAAAGGTTATCATCGACGGAATACCGACAAACCGACTTTATTAAATCAAAGTCAAATTTATTCGCTTTTTCTCGTCAACATTTACAGCAGCTGATGTGTGATGTGGCTGCCTATTTGCATGACAGACGTGATTATTCATGATCTGTCAGTTTCATCACGAAAAACGCATACAAAAGCGACAGAGTTATGGTCATGATGCGGTTCGATTCACACCATACATCTATTTTTTCACTAGTGAAAAAAAGTGTTTCAGTGAGAGATGATGATCGTCGTATGCCTACTGGCCTTTGTTTCGGCCGCAATCGCCTGCTATTGCTGCGCACCGTCAACAGCCAAGACCTCCTTTTGTGCTGCGGATTGGGTGTGAGAGATATCCGATTTTTCAAGACTATTCAGATACAAAGAAAATATGTTATTGTTAACAGTTTGCTAGCATTATCTATTAAGATACTGCCACGATCGGATCACTATAACGTACGTTTACGAGTAAGTGTTTACAAAATACCGTATACATAGCGAAACGTTTGATGAAATCAGTCTTGATGAGTCCAATTTGTCACGTGCCTGTTAATTCCCGGGCATGTAGTTAATTCATACTAATGGTTTTTTTTGCCACTTCTTCATGCAGTTTTTATTGTCTCTCTAGTATCTCATGCGAAGATAATCTCCCGTCGTTATGAAAGCAACGAACGCTATATATCCGACGTAATCTACGACCTCGAACATAAAGAAGTTTATAAGGTATCAAGAAACTTTAGCTTTTGTCTGAATAGCTGGCACATAGATTTCTGCCTACCAAGAGATTGTTTAGAAGCCTCTTGATTTACCTAAACTTCCTTCTCTTGTATACACGCCCCATCCATACAGATGTGGACTTGAGATGGTGGTTGGAGAGGAGTACCTTCTAGCAGGTAGTGTTAATTATATTCATGTGCTTACCATCCACTAAGACGTATATAAATGGTTTTCCCAAGCAAATTAGTAACAATATCCAAGAAGAGAGGTTTTTCATGAGTAAAACATATGAATATCATTGAATTATTAACAACTGCAGTGATCCAACACCAATAACTACATCGACGGAATGCATTTCTAAAAAAAACTAAAAAAATAACGCTCCTGACATTGGTCACTGTCAGAGAAAACAGCCACAGCTATGATTTCAACAAACATGTGAAAGTATGGAATGTTGCTGATTTAAAGAACGACACGCCACGGTCCACCAATGTGTTACGTCAGTGCTGCAGTCCTCTCATATAAGTTACCAATTCGCTAAGCCTGAAGTGATATGAGCTTTAGTGATCGTGAGGTATGCGATTAAACCAGAGAGCACCTGAGTATTGCAGGACGCCCCTAATTCATGCCATTCATGAATCCACTGCTCGATAACCCTAGCGCAGACTTAAAATCATTGAAAAATGCGGGCCGACCTTACTGCAGAAAGTTTTAAAACTGGATCAGTTCAAACATCAGTTTGCAGCATAGACTAGCGCCAATGCCCTTTGTTACGAACCTTTGTGCTATGTGCTATCTGTTTAGCAAAATTAGCGTCATAATAGTTGAAAGTACTTCATAAAACATTGACATTTTATGTTCTTCTGTAAAAATAGCACTGTATAATGAAAAATGTTATGATATGAAAAACTTGACTGTCGCTTCAGGAAATCGCCTTAGAGATGATATAGAAGTGTATCTTTGTGGGCAGGTGTCAGACATATTTTCCATTGGTCCACTCAAATGGAATATCGTCTCACAGGAATTACGAGCGAATCTTACAATATTCCAGTGCTGAGTTCTGTAATTGAGCATAATAAACATGAGCATCATTATTGATACTTTTATCAGATCAACAAAACTTCGCATTGATTAGGAAAAGCGTTCTCAAAGAAACCATTGCCAAACACGACGGTATTCAGTTGAAAGAGATTAGATAACTGTGCTTATATGACACAGATCAGCGCGCAAACGATTACGGATGGAAAAAAAAAGTTTGGTGTGCACTTTGGTAAGCATGAGATAACTTTCTTGCATTTCATGAAAGTATTATAATTTTTATATGGGATTTCTCCACTAAAGACCTGGACACTATTTGTCCTCATAATCTATTTGTTACAAAGCCTCAGCCATGTGCAACGATCCAACGATTTTTTGCTTTAATATTGGAGTTAGCGAGTTTTCCACGGCGAACTGCAGTCGATGAAATCAACATGGTTGAGGAGGAAGTCATAACAAGCAAATCTGCTTCTGAGCTGGCTTCATCGCCTTAATGCCAGAAATCTTTAACTCGGATACAAGCCTCGTTCAGAGATAAATAACGAAGATTTCACTGGTGCTCTGGAAGGTGAACTATCGTCAGGTTGACTCGCAAATTGGCAACCGAACTTGATGCTTCTCATACATTTCTCCTAACTCATCTCCACCAGCTTGGATTTGTCTACGGGAAGCCACGACAACGAAGTGCCCCAGAACTTTCTTTCAAACCCAGTATTATGTTCAATAGCGCTGTAAAAAAGTTATTCAGAAACACGTAAAATTTTCAAAAGAATGGTTATGAATGATTTTATTTTTCAACGTTTTTCTGAAAAATATCCGATAAGGAACTATGAAAACGACATCTATCAATATTTAGTGTTCCCCCATACATTATACTCTTGATGATTAGGTAAGTGAAGTTACAGCTAGGAATCACTCCATGTGTATTAGTAGTCAAAAGAAATTCACGTTTTCTTGACTGATCATCCGAATTAATTCTACGACCGATTTTGTTGTAACTTTTTGCATGCGTGAGGAAACCAGTTATATGAACATCGCTTATGAAGCTCTGGAAGTCTAGTGGTATTACAATATCGTATTAGAATGATTTGCTGCAAAAAACTCTTGTCACATAATAAGTAATACGATTTGACATAGAATGTTCATGGTGCAACATCAATGGCAGTTTTCCAAAATTGAGTCAACACGTTTTCAGCTTACAACCATTTATATCCTTTTCAGGGTACACAATTTTCTGGAGACCTTTTTCGCTGGAAAAACATTTTCTACAAAAATTTTGCCGTCATTTGAAATCACATAATTTAGTCATCTTGTCAATGTGCTTAATTTATATAGATAAATCTTTTCTCACTGTACAAGTGATAATAATATCAGTTCGTTTCTTTTTTTCCTATGTTTTGACACTAGTGCAACAAATACCAAGTTTATTTATCAGAAGTAATCAAAATTGCATGATTTTGATGTCGTTCGATTGTACATTTTCTTGTGAACATTCTGGAATACAAATTGCTTATACCTGCCTCAAGCTAGAGCCGTCGTGGGAACGAATTCGCTTGCTACTCATGCACGAATGACGCGTAGGAGAAACGCTAGTGAAGCGGCGCTGAAGAAATGGAGCTTCCTGTGTAAGGGTCGGACTCGACTGATTCTCCAGACTGCGGTCGCCAGCTTTAAACACCGGGAATCACTTCCTGGCCGCCTTTGCTGCAACTATATCACCGCCCAAGCTCCATTAATCGTGTGCGCCCGCTTCACTAGCAAATCCCCCCCCTTCGGGAGCCTACCCGTGCATGAGCTAGCAAATGAGATTGTTCCCAGGACAGTTCCATCATAGAGCAAGTATAGTCAACTTGTACATCAAAATGTTTGCAAGAAAATGTACAATTGAACCACACTTAAATCATATGATTTTGATAATTTCTGTCTAGTGAATCTGGTGCTTTTTGCTCCGAGGCTAAAACTTATAGAGCGACCTACCTTTATGTTTCACACTCAGTTTGCTTTGTTTGCTCAGCTGGGATCTGTAAGTGGATTTTCGCAGAGCTGTTGGTGTTATTCGAAGGTGCAAATTTCAAAACCTTTGACACAATAGCACTTCTTGTAGGCTTGCATAGAGCGCCGTTGGAGTGGATAGGATACTGCGCTTCTCACTCCAGATAGGTAGTCGTCGCTTGGACGCCTGTCTAGTCTGTTTAGCGGTGTGGAATAAGAAACAGGTTGCCACCTGTAAAACGATAGAACAAGTTCTCTTCTGCAGTTTTTATACAAAAGGCCTAGAAATTTTGTCAATACGAAGAAAAAATTTTTGAATCAACAGCGGTGATCGCGCGCCTTTTAAATGATGCCGCGCGCATCGCTTTCGACCACCTCATCGAAAAGGCCGCCTTTTCAAGAGGCGCACAATTTTCGTTTCTGTTTCGGGAAAGTTTCTCGGCTTTCTTCGCTAGATTTGTAGATGAACTTTGTCCTATGGTTTCATAAGTGCAAACTTCTTTGTCTCACACTGCTTCTGAATGATCTGCACACGACTAGCTATATATACAAAGTACCAAATATCTTTTCGCTCTAACAATGCTCTACAAAGACTTTTCAAAAACCGATTTGAGAATCAAAATTCTCGAGCGCTGTGGAACATGAAATACCGCAATACAGCAGCTTTTCATTGCAAATTATTCATATCATCAAAATTTGAACCTTCGAATGATCATGAGAAGTCCAACGGAAAGATTAGCGAGAAAGGCTTTCACAAAGTCACGTATTCAATGGATATATTCCGCCCTGAAAGGGTTGTTTGTCAAAATGCAAGCTATCATAATCAAAAGAAGCAAGTGTGCCTCATGATAACCAATCGTCTTCCGTGTACTCATAGTCACAATATCAAAGGTTTCTGGACGAAATGGCTTGTAAAATGCAATTGGCCTACACGAATCCATGCACGAATGCGTGAGCATGTCCACTTAAAGAGAAAGTTTATGCATTGAATATTGCCGCTTTTCACTTTTTGCATTTATCTGCATATTTGGAAAACCCAAGGTCACACTTGGGCCTGCGTTCAACCCTTAAGGAACCGTCATTAAAAAAAGTCACCGCAGCAAATTGCGCAATTTTCGGTGTTTGATAAGAGCTTTTTTCTCCACTTTGCAAAAATTTCTAGGATTTTTGATTTATTTAGATATGTGTGTGGTGTATAGAGTAAGGACGCTGGTTTGCGCGCAATCATACTGGACGTTTTTAAGCATACTCATTGATGTAGAGTGATGTACAAAACTTTTGCGTCAAGCGGGACTAGAACCCGCACCTCACTCTTTCCGGGAGCGCGTGCTCTATCCGTTAGATGCTCTGTAGCGTAGAAAGTGTAGTGTGCAAAATTGGCGTCGCTAGTAAACGGAAACAGCAATCCACTTACAGGTCCCAGCTGAGCAAACAAAGCAAACTGAGTGTGGAACATAAAGGTAGGTCGCTCTATAAGTTTTAGCCTCGGAGCAAAAAGCACCAGATTCACTAGACAGAAACTTATCAAAATCATATGATTTAAGTGTGGTTCAATTGTACATTTTCTTGCAAACATTTTGATGTACAAATTGACTATGCTTGCTCTATGATGGAACTGTCCTGGGAACAATCTCATTTGCTACTCATGCACGTAGGCTCCCGAAGGGGGGGGGGGGGATTTACTAGTGAAGCGGGCACACACGATTAATGGAGCTTGGGGCGGTGATATAGTTGCAGCAAAGGCGGCCAGGAAGTAATTCCCGGTGTTTAAAGCTGGCGATCGCAGTCTGGAGAATCAGTCCAGTCCGACCCTTACACAGGAAGCTCCATTTCTTCAGCGCCGCTTCACTAGCGTTTCTCCTACGCGTCATTCGTGCATGAGTAGCAAGCGAATTCGTTAGCAAGCGAATTCGTTCCCAAGACGGCTCTATCTCGAGGCAGGTATAAGCAATTTTGCACCATGAACATTCTATGTCAAATCGTATTACTTATTATGTGACGAGAGTTTTTTGCAGCAAATCATTCTAATACGATATTGTAATACCACTAGACTTCCAGAGCTTCATAAGCGATGTTCACATGACTAGTTCTCCTCACGCATGTAAAGTTATATCAAAATCAGTTGTAGAATTAATTCGGATGATCAGTCACGAAAACGTGAACTTCTTTTGACTACTAATACACATGGAGTGATTCCTAGCTGTAACTACTTACCTAATCATCAAGAGTATAATGTATGGGTAACACTGAATATTGATGATGTCGTTTTCATAATTCCTTATTAGATAACTTTTCAGAAAAATGTTGAAAAATAAAATCATTCGTAATCATTCTTTTGAAAATCTCACGTGTTTCTGAATAGCTTTTTTATAGCGCTATTTCACATCGCACCAAGTTGGAATGAAAGTTCTGGGGCACTTTAGAAAATTTAAACTTTTTACGTGAGTTTCAAACAGGAAGAATGATATCTATTCTTCAAAATAAAGGCCATTGTTTCTACGACGACGTTTTCCTGCTTCTCGTCTCAAGTCACAATGCGCTTCTAAAATCGATCATTCAGTAAATTGTTGAGCAGTTGGCGATAACACCGACTCTTTTGACGGTTGTGTTTCAGTGAAATCGTGCGAAACTTGTCGTGGCTTCCTGTAGACAAAGTTAAGCTGGTGGAGATGAGTTAGGAAAAAGTGTATGAGAAACATCAAGTTCGGTCGCCAATTCGCATGCACCTGACGATAGTTCATCTTCCAGAGCACCAAAGAAATCTTCGTTGTTCAACTCTGAACGAGGCTTGTATTCGAGGCAAAAATCTCTGGCATTAAGGCGATGAAGCCAGCTTAGAAGCAGATTTGCTTGTTATGACTTCCACCTCACCTTTGTTAATTTCATCGACTACAGTTCGCTGGGAAAGTTCGCTTTCTTCAATAATAACGCAAAGAAAACGATTGCATCGTTGCACAAGGCGGAGGCTTGCAACAAATTAAAATAAAGACAAATAGTATCCAGGCTTTCAGTGGAGAAATCTCACATGAGAAACTGTGATACTTCCATAAAATGCATAAGAGTTATCTCATGCTTATCAAAGTGCACCCAAACTTTCTTTCCAACCGTAGTCGTTTACCCCTGATCTGCGTCATATAAACACCGTTGTCTGACCTCTTTTTACTGAATACTGTCGTGTTCGGCAATGGATTCTTTGGAAACGCTTTTTTATAATAACGCGAAGTTCTTTTGATCTGATGAAGGTGGCAATAATATTGCTGATGTTTATTATGCTCAGTTACACAACTCAGCACTGGAATTGTGCAAGACTCGTTCGTAATCCTTGTGAGACGATATTCCATTTGATTGGACCAATGGAAAATATGTCTGATACCTGCCCACAAAGATACACTTCTATCTCATCTCTAAAGCGATTTCCCAGAGCAACAGTTAAGTTTTCATATCATAACAATTTTTGTTTTACACTGCTAATTTATACAGAAAAACATAGAATGTCAAAGTTTTCAAAACGACGTTGAACTATTGTGACGCTAATTTTGCTAAACCGATAGCACATATCACAAAGGTTCTTAACATAGGGCGTTGGGGCCAGTCTATGCTGCAAACTGTTGCTTGAACTGATTCAATTTCAGCATTTTCTGCAGTGAGCTCGGCCCGCATTTTTCAGTAATTTTGATTCTGCGTTACGTATCGAGCAGTTGGCGCGTGTATGGCACGAATTAGGTGCGTCTGCAATACTCAGGTGCTCACTGGTTTAATCGCATGCCACACGGTCACCAATGCTTCTATCACTTCAGGGTTAGCAAATTGATATTAGACTTTTATGAGAGGACTGCAGCACTGACGTGAACACTTGGTGGACCGTGGCGTGTAGTTTTTCAAATCAGTAACGTATTCCATAACTTTTGGCATGTATGTTGAAGTTGAAGCTGTGGCAGTTTCCTCTGGCAGTGACCTATCTCAGGGGCGTTATCTTTTTACTTTTTTAATGCATTATGTCGATGTAGTTATTTGAGCTGGATCACTGCAGTTGTTGATAAATCACTAGCATTCATGGTTACTGGGTTAATGGTTACAACAGTAAGCATTAGAAACCTCTCTTCTTGAAAATTCTTGTTAATTTGCTTCAAAAACCATTTACATACGTCTCAGATGGATCTAAGCACATGAACAGCATAAACACTACCTGCTAGAAGGTAATCCTCTCCAACCGCCATCTCAAGGCCACATCTGTATGGATGGGGCGTGTATACAAGAGAAGGAAGTTTAGGTAAATCAAGAGGCTTCTAAACGATTTCTTGGTAGGCAGAAATCTATGTGTCAGCTACTCAGACAAAAGCTAAAATTTTTGATACCTTATGAACTTCTTATGTTCGAGGTCGTAGATTACGTCGGATATATAGTGTTCGTTGCTTTCATAACGACGGGAGATTATCTTCACATGAGATACTGGAGAGACAATAAAAAACTGCATGACGAAGTGGCAAAATAAGCATTTGTATGAATTTACTACATGCCCGGGAATTAACTGGCACGTTACAAATTGGACTCATCAAAACTGATTTCATCAATCGTTTCGCTACGTATACGGTGTTTTGTAGACACTTACTCGTAAAATCTACGTTATAGTGATCCGATCGTGGCAGTATCTCAATAGATAATGCTAGCGAACTATCAACAATAACATACTTTGTTTCTACCTCAATGTCTTCAAAAAATTTGATATCTCTTACCCAATCCGCAGCACAAAAGGGGTCTTGGCTGGTGACGGTGCGCAACAATAGCAGGCGATTGCGGCCGAAACAAAGGCCAGTACGCATACGGCGATCATCATCTCTTACTGAAACACTTTTTATACTAGTGAAAGGACAAATGCATAGTGTGAGTCAAACCGCATCTTAACCCTACCTCTGTAGCTTTTGTATGCGTTTTTCGTGATGTAACTGACAAATCATGAATAATTTCGTCTGTAATGCAAAGTAGGCAGCCTTATCACACATCAGCTGCTGTAAATGTTGACGAGAAAAAGCGAATGAATTTGACTTTGATTTAATAAAGTCGGTCTGTCGGTATTCCGTCGATGATAACCTTTGCACTGTTGAAAAAATATGCGTGGGACATTTTGAAAAGCGCGACAGGAAATGTTCCTCCCTAGCAGTTTCGGTTTCACTAAAGAAAACCCTTGGTCTATGAGACTAGTAGGTGCATATGTTACAAAAATGTCAGAGGCTCCTACTACGAGTAAACTGTTGCCTATTGATGACCTTGTGCCTCGATTAGTCCAAACCTTTCAACACTCCAGAAATGACAATTACAACAAGACTTGTTTGGGAGGTTATTAACAGCGGCATTTTACCTAAATGGAAAAAAGTTGTGGGTCACTTGATTAGCATGAGAAAACTCCCATGCAGATCTTGGAGATATGGCAACAGCTTCATATGTGCGATTTCCCCACTCAAGGGTCGTAGATATTGTTTGTCTTCATTTTCCCTGTGTTACCAGCCCCCACCGTGTGCAACGATGCAATCAAATTTTGTGTTTCTTTGTGTCATTATTGGTGAAAGGGTCATTCACAGCGAGCCGCAGCCGATGAAATCAACGTAGTTGAAGGAAAAAGCACAACAAGAAAACGCTTTGATGACGGAGATCTGGACCGCAAAGAGAAACCTCGTTTAATTTTAAACGTCGGTTTGAATCGTTCGATGATGTTGAAGAAGCATGTCAAGAGCTTCTTGATTCCATGTCCGAAAGAGTTATACTTCGACCAGATCCGAACCTTAGCGGACCGATGGCAGAAAGTCGTAGAAAACTCCGTCTTGCAAGAATTGTTTGAGTGTTTGTATACAAAAAAAAAAAAAAAAGGAAAAAACCGTCCTATGCGATAGTGAAACAAAAACCCAAATGCATTGAAAAATCGGTCAGAATTCTTTTTATTTGACCACCACTTGCGGTGGTATGATGTTACGGTATGCCCAATATTGTGAAGTGCTGTGCAAAATCAATAGCGTCAGCCTGGATTCAAACCAGATCTCACTCTTTTCCGGAGCGTATGCTAACCGTTGCACCCACCGACCGATCCTGGGTTCGAGCCTCCGGCTTACACAAACGTTTTTGCATAGCACTCCACTATATTGAGCATTAGAATAATCAAGAAATACGAAAAAAGTCCGGGAAATTCCTTGCCGACCCAATAGATCAGTGAATAATATGTTGTTGGTTTGAGATCTTTTGACTGCATTAAAAGGATGCGCACAGGGACAACATTTTTCATGCAAACAAACCCTCAATTTTGTCGATATGATCATTTATACTCCACCATTATCACTATGAAGAAGCTTCATTGCAACTGAGCCTGAGTCTCACATCGTTAGTGAAAACGCCTTCTTGCCTACCTGAAGAGGCTTCTAGTGAGGAAGGAAAATTGTTGATGTCAAGTAGTATCCATCCATTCCGAGATCTGAAAAATGTTGCATTTTTTATTGGAGTATGCTACCCTTCGTTGAACATTTCTCTTGCAACATAACAATTTTGAACAATTCGCTCATCAAAATCTATTTCCAAACCTTTCTTGGTAACAAGGCCTTTTCTTTTTATCCAACCTTTAGATAATCATTCAATAACTAAAATCGCTGTAATTTCAACTCTTACTTGTTTCCTGGAAAGGAGTCTTTGATGCGTTGTAATAACAAAAATTCTGTGTTGGGGTGTGCGAACGGCTGTGTGAATCGGATTTTGCACAGTTGTGATAAACGGCTCGGAGGCAGCTACGATTTCTGCATGGTTTTTGGAGAAACTTCTAGTAAGTATCTGCTAGCATGATTTTAGATGGTTCTAAAGCTAACTTTGATGATGAAAAAAGTTTCATATCATATCGTAAGAGCGAAAATAAAACCACGTTTCGCATTCCTGTGCATGAGCTGCTCAGGCATCAGCTTATTAGCGGATTTATCTGGCAATGGAAGATCGAAATAGAAGCCTCACCCCCATGGAACCGTGGGACATTGTTTGTTTTACTACTCTTATGCGCAAAACCCACGCACTATTATTAAAGTTGCCGAGAGACTACAGGTATCGAATGTGGCACTAAGAGTCTGAAAAGAACGGGAAAAGCCTCGTCCTCAGAATTGGAATATGGTGTGCGATAACCGATTTGTAGAGCAGCATTTTGATGATTTCAATTTACAGCCAAGTAAAGAAGATCTCTCATGTCTCCAGGATTTGAATGTTGTTCAAAGAGACTAGAGAGCTCATAAAGGAATCTGTAAAAGCTAACACCTCCAAATGGAAAGGATGCAACATGCAGAAAGTGCTCAATGATCTCCAAGTGAGTCCTAATTCTTGCAGTGGTGAACTCGCTTACAAAGAAACTATTCGTGGCCGTTCAAATTCAATTATATGGAAGCTTTTTGAACGCAAAGAATATAGAGAATTGACGATTGTGGTTACTTCAAAGAAAGTTGCGGAAACATATAAACCTAGTTTTTTGATACAGTTGATGTTTGAAGCATTTTCGAGATTAAGACGTCAGTGGCTTACTTATGTTACCTTTATGTCACCCACTTCATACATTGGAAGGATGTTTACATGTTTCAGTAGGAGCCGTAAACTATCGAGTGGAAAAAATATAATAAGACAATCACGTGTTAGTCACCAAAGGCCTCACTATCCAAGCTATAGAGTTGTGTTCAATGTTTGACGTGTGCTCTAATGAGACGGCGATATCACCAAAAACGTACGTAAGGCACTGATGTACCAACCTCGAAAAGGCTCTAAAATGTTCTCACAGACTGTACTGAATGCTCATAGCGAAAACTAAAAACATTGATTGGAAAGACGTCCTGCAAATCTCTGGGAGAAGATAAATTGACTGTTCGTCATAAGCTGTATGATATGCTACGGTTGGTTAGCAGAAAATACTCAGAATCTATGTTTTGATAAAATTTTGACCAATTTTTCCATTCAGAAACTCGAAGTGAGGAATGATAAGCACTTGTTGAGAAAAACGGATTCTGACTAGCAATCTGGAGATCAAAGTTGAAATTGTTCAGGAGAATAGCACAAAGATCGTTTCACAATTTTCGTTTGAAGCTATCGTTGCACAGTCTAACGTTTGTGGGCAATCTGAATCGATTTCGCGACAAATTTGATGTGTACACATTCGTTTATCAAGTGAAATGGTAAGTTGTTTGTAGTTGCTAATATCATCAAAAAGGGTTTGCAAATGGTATGATTTATGTGCAGCAAACTCGAAGAGTTCTTTTATGACATGCCAATCACCTTCACTCCAACTAGATCTTCAAAGGGGCAACTGGAACTACTGATGCGTCATGAACTATAACTATTCATGCAGAGCACTCAGCAAAAAGAATATCGCTAATCTCTGTACCGAAAAATGAGGTAGTTGCATGGCATGAGAATAAGTTTTCACATGGAGAAATTCGGAGTTTACTGCCAATCAGAGGAACCGTTTAACTCTTGACATATGATATATGTAGTGCTATTGAATCTCGTAAAGGACATCTCATCCGTAAACACATTGAAACGATAGCTGTTTTCTGTAGAATACATCAGGCACTGTTTCCGTCGCTATTTCATGTCTGGAATTTCTCACACCAGGTTGCGACGTGAAATACAACCATTAGAGTGCTGAGATGCAAAAGAGATTCGAAAATAAAGGTTGGCTTGTCAAACCCCGCCAATTACTCTTTTTTTTAAGCTTACATGCTATACACTACACACATCGTTTCTTCGTTGTCTTTCTGTCTGGGAATTGTTAGGTTTCTTAATTTTTTTTCGGTTTTGTTTCCTAGAAATTGAGAATGAGGATTCAACGCTGGTTGGAGCCCGCATTTG